>VZTT01061936.1:0-11915 GCA_013400855.1 Buphagus erythrorhynchus
CGGGCCGGGCTGTGCGGCCGGCGGCCACCGGAGGGCACGATTCCCCGCCGGCCCCGCTGCGGCTCCCGGCCGAGCCGCTCCCGCCGTGACCAGAGCCTCTCCGGGCTGGGTCACCCGGGATTCGGGGCCGTGAGGTGCTGCCCGCCCGCTCCCGGCTCCGTTCGCCCGTGTTTCAGCGAGCCCCGAGGGTTTTTTCTCGCTGGGGTGGCCCCACGCTGCCCACCCGGGGGGCGGCCGTGCTGGGTCCCGGGGAGAGATCCGGCACACGGATCCCCCGGGATATACGGACACCTCCCACGGGTGGGCTCTGGCTGCCGGCGCTTTGACACTCGCTTCGGTCGGAAGCTCTGGAATACAGATGGGTAACGCGGAGTTCCTCCAGCCAGCCAGTTTCATCGTCAAAATTGCTACAATGATTTTTATTTATTTTTTAAGGTAGTTGTCATGTGGCCACTCACGTAAAAAGTCCTAGCAGCTTGCTACCACGAAACGATGTGGCAGCGTTGTTCCCAGTGTTCCCAGCGTTCCCAGTGCGCGGCCGGTCCTGTCGCCCATCCTTCCCGTCCTGGGCCGGCGGCAGGGAGCGCACCATCCTTCGGCATCTCCTGTATCCATCCTCTCCTCCCAGCTCTCGACTCTGTTCAAGGCCGGGAAATATCTATATCCTATTGGCAAACTAGCAATCCCAAGTAGGAGACAGGTCTCCCAACGAATTAAGATTTGAGATTATATTCAACACGCGTTTTTTATATAAAATCTTTTATTCAGTTTCAGAAATAATTTGTGACTGTGGATGGGGCTGTTTAAGCAGATCCTAAATACCTCGGAGGAAGCCTGAGTGTTATCCTCTCATGTTTCCTAGACAAGACTAGTCCTTCCCATCACAAGGAATCAACATATCTAATGCTGTGGTAGAGTTCTGCCCCTAATTATGGCTCTGGGTCTTGTTTATGCAGTTTCACATCTAAATCTGAAAAGACCACCTAGTAAAACCATCTTATCTACACTCCAGGGGATAGTAGTTATTTTTATTAATAATGGACCTTATTGGATATTTCAGCTCCTTTGATTTTTTTCTTTTCCATCTCTTCCATCTTTCCTGGACTGTATAAATATATTTTTTCTTGTATTCTTCCTACTCCTGTACATTACACAAATCTCTTTATTCAATCTCTCAGTATACTTGGCCCATGGAAACTCCATTAAACTTCAGGCCCTTTTAGCCACAAATTCTGCTTTTTTCTTCCAAGATGGATGAGAGTGCACCTTCAGCATTGGTCATGGATAAAGCATTCCATAAAGCCTTCTTCTTATGGGTGGACTCAAATTCCCCACAGCTCAAGCAATTAAAATCAGAGCCATAGAGCCAGAATTTCAGCATGGGAGAGGACTTTCACCCTCTTAGCCATGTCTGCAACCCTGGGAAAAATCCCCCCATCCACAGTGCTTCCTACTATATGTGGTCTCCTTTAGGATTTCAGGTGCTCTTGGAACCTCATAGATGAAAATGAAAAAAAGGTCATGTGAGAAGCAACCATAACTCATAAATGAATATAGAACTTCAATAGACAGGATAATAGGATAATGTTTCTTATATCTGAAGCAGGCAGCAAATTCTCGTGTGAGGGAAAGAACATGGAAGGTCACCCCAACATACACATATGCTTTCCTGGGCAAAGAAAATTGTCGTGGTTTTTTTTGTTTTTGTTTTTGTTTTTTTCTTTTTTTTTTGTTTTGTTTTGTTTTTGGTTTTTTTTTGTTTGTTTTGCTTTGTTTTTTGTTTTTTTTTGTTTGTTTTTTGTTTTTTGTATTTTTGTTTTTGTTTTTTTGTTTGTTTGTTTGTTTGTTTGTTTTGTTTTGTTTTTGATTGGTGTGTTTATTAAATGTCAGGTCTCCAAATTGGAACCCATCCATCCTCTCCTCCCAGCCATAGACCACAGGGGCTGAATGTAGCCATGCAGAGGAGATGAGCCTGGAGGGGAAAGGATCACAGAAATGAACACCCATCTCACTCTTTCCACAATTACCTTACTTCCAAGGACACCCACTTAGAGCTAGAAAAACTTCTGAGGAATCAGGGGTTTATTTCCATCTCTGCCAGGTGGTATTTCCTTTCAGAAAAGGCAGTCAGCATGGATCAAAGTTTACAAATTTCTTTCTGCACGGGGAGATTATAATTGTTTTGTGCTATGGGCTATCAGCTATGATGCCTAAAGATCTGCTATCCATCATTACTCCTCATTTTACAGCCCCAATCTCATTTTCCTTCCTCCAGAATATAGGATGATGATTAAGTTACCTTGCTCACAAAGAACTAATCTGTCCATTCCTGGCTTTATTTTCTGACCAAAGATTATATTGTAGGTCAACAATTAGGATGATCTAGAGCACAAATCCTGGTGATCAAATTCCAAAGGCAATTTTCCAGAGAGGTAGTACTTTATTCATATGTTAAACTTAATTAGCACACATTCACTCTTCATGTATCTGAGTACATACTTGACTATTTATGAACTCTGACCTCCAAACAAACATCTGTACTTGTATTTATGCAAAATACTGTACCGCTTCTGCCTTGAAAAGTGTCTATATCAAACATTCTCATGCCAAAATCTACTATCTGACCTCGCAGCACTAAAAATAGTTCATGTCAGAAGCAGGGGAATATTTGTTTCTCCTTTTAGAACATTTGTGCTTACATTCTGTAAGGACTCAGTCCAAAATCCTTTGATGTCAAGGAGGCTGTTTCAGTGGCCTTTGGATCAAATCTTAAAAAGGGTCAATTAAACTTTAAATAAAATAAAAATTATAATTGGTCCAGCCTAAGAGTATAAGAGATGTGTAAGAAAGGCTGCCTTTGGAGTAAAGCATCAGTCATTGTTTTCTAATATTTAATTGAACTTGTGGAATTTTTCATTACTAAAACAATAATCCTTTTCAATAAAGTTATAATTAATTTTTAGTCTTCAAAACATCCACATTTTGCTGCGCAGTAGAAATGTTGTTGCTGACCTAGTGAGTGCAAGGATGCTTTGAGCTCAGTAGGGCATATATGGACTGGACCCTAGGCAGTAAGATATGGCCCAGATTTTCAAAGTCAGAGCAGAGACCTAATTCCAAAATACTCTTCTGACTCTAAAATATGTTCAGGTGTATGTCTCTCTTTGTATTTGAGCAACTTATGACATTTTCTAATATTTGATCAAATGTTAGACTTTGTTTTTCACACTTTTCTAAAGGACTAATGTAGCTCTTAGCAACAGCAGATGCTGTAATTAATTTGGAGGTAGAAGATGTTCAGTAGAATATAGTAAGGGTGTTAATTCAAAACCGTGAACTTTATAGTTCAGTTGGTAATCCTTTTCTCTACAAGAATGCATAGTGTTTAGAGCATCCATTTTAACAAAAAAGAAACCAGTATTAAAATAAGCTACAGCCTCACAGAGCTTACTGCGCTGCTTCCTTGTAGTCACTGTATCAGAAGACTGAGTAATTTGAATGACATATGTCTGCAGGAATTTTTGCAGAATCTGGGTTATTTTACAGTAAAATGGTCATCATTCCTTCCAAACAGATAGAAGTTTGATCAATTATATTTCAGTGGCTTACAGCCATATGCTATCTACAGAGACATTTATGATCTATTTTTGTTATCCCCAAATGGCCTTCAACCTAGCAGTTATCTGCCAACATGTTAAAGTTTTGGTCAGTGAAAATCCTTTAGTGTCTTGGAAAGATTCATGATGTTGTCTTTTGGCCAAAGTCCATTTTGGGTAACTACAACTTTATCTACATTCAACGTATGTAATTGAGTGGCTGTGGTATGGCACACTGTCATTTGGCTTAATTTCAATCAACTAAGATAACTCTCTGTATTTTCTTTCCTATAACACTGTGTCATGTTGCTGTGAAAAGTGAAACAGCTGCCACATTCTCCTTCTTGAGGATGCATCCCAGAACGGGCTGTTTCTTCCGAGAGGACAATATAGCCTACAATTTGGCAGGTACAATTTTGCAACACCAAATCCTTCCATCTGTGGTTTCATGTTGTCAGTTCATTGCAGGAACTAATAGTCTAGTCTAGATGTCAAACTATCTGATTTGTTAGTGTAGCTGGCAGGTTAACTGTCTAAGTCCTACCATTTCCTCACAGAATTCACTGTGAGTAGGAAATTTCATCCAAAAATGAAGAAAAATAACCATCTTTAAAGATTAGATGCACTGTTGGGAAATTAAGTTCTTAATGCTAAATCAGATGTATGATAGGAAGCACTTCATAATTGCTCACATTAAGGGTAAGGAGCCAACTCAAAGGCATACAGACAGGAGGAAAAAAGGGAATACAGCTACCCAGCTATTACAGTGAGAAACAGCCCTTCATATTCCCACAGATGTAATGTGTATCAGAAACAAGTTACACTGCTATAAAGAGGTAGAAGATCCTTTTTCATTTCTTGTGGTTATGGGAATGGGAGGCATTGTATTTCTTTGCACATATCCCTTCCAAACTGTTCATTGAGGAAAAAGGATTTCTGCTGCTCCTTAAGTCATAGAAGTTAGCAAACTATTATATAACAAAACGTTGCCATTAAACTTTGCTCGAGAGTGTTTGAAAATGGCATGTGAAATCCATGCTGGAATAGGTGCTACTGCAAGTGCATCAAAATTGAAGGGAATGGATTAGCAGCTCCCCAGTTACAGCTGTGGCACCACAAATGATGCAGATAAGCATCACCCCATTTGCAATACAGACACAGGAGAGCAATGCCATGCAGGCTGTAGTAGCATTGTACATGGAGTGGAAAGAAACCACAGCAAATATAGGTTTGTTTCTCTAGGTCTTCATTAAGAAACCTCCACGGTGCCATCTGCATTTCCACCATGCTACCGCAAGGTGATCATTACCAACCTCTGTGTAGACCTTCTGTCATTTGAAAATGTGTCACTGGATGTTTTCAGCAAAAGAAAATACTATGGGCATAAAGTCTTCTCTTTTCGCCTCTGCAGTCACACTGCATCTTTGGGGTGATATTTGGTGTTTGTATGCTATGGAAGTAATTCAGAAACCCTCACAATAAATGTTTCTAATGACCCATAGCTTCACAAGAACTGTGTTCTGTAAGGGGAGGCAGAATAGAAGTGAATGTCATTAGAACTTTTCCTTTGCAGTGTCTATTATGTCTTTCCAGCTTGAAGGCAAAAAATACTGGTCTTATACACCAAAATGCTCTCCAATCAAATATTTGGCTCATGCATTGGATCCCCCAAATAATTTGATTAATGGTATGCTAAAGACTCATGTTTCTACTACTCTCAAAAACAAGATGATAAATTTATCTGGTTTTGTTTTGGTTTGTTTGTTTGGGTTTTTTTTGAGTTTGGTTTGGTTTATGTATTTCAGGAGATGCGCCTGCACATTTTAAATTTTTAAAATATGATGAATGCTGTGTGTTCTCATTACAGCTTTGATAGAACTTATTTCTCTCCAAGGGCAAGCCCCATGTTATTAACATCACAGAACTTCCTCAGCATACTGTGCTTCACTCCATAGGTATGGCAGTTGTGATCTGAGAGGGGATGCTGAAATAATTCTTTTCCTGGATATCTGAAACATGCAACAGTGAGAACTGACTTATGCTGTTGTCAACCCAAGTACAGCTGACAGAATAAAGCAGTGAATAGGTGGATGTTTCCAAATTTAATACCTTGGGGCTGGTAAAGATGTTTTACAGCTATAGGACTTAAAGTCCATCTTAGCAAGGACTGCTTTCGTATTTTGAACACAGTTATCTGAACTTCATAGAAAGTTCCATTTGCTCATGATTAAAATCTGGGCTCTGTACATCAAGGAGGTGGCACCTGATGAGGGCCTAAACTGCCAGTTTAATCATATTTGGCATTATTCAAGATATCTGCAAAGAAAATTTAAACAGAGTCAGATGTAATATGAAATGAATTCCACGCGCCTTCATGTAAGGCAGAGAAAGATCTCAGATAGCCCTTCATTTTACAGTCTCTCAATCATCTTTTCCCTTTTTTTTTCCTCCATTACTATTATTCATCATCCTACAACTTCTTCTGCATCTGGTAGTTTGCAGAGTTATGAGAGTCAATGATGTTGCAGAGTTACGGCAATTTTCTAGCATATAATTAAGTAATTATGAAAGTAGATTAAAACATCTTTCTGCATATTCACTTAATGCTCTTTGTATTTTGTATCATATATGATAATATTAACAACAAAAAAGTGAACTCCTTAAGATTGTAAGTACTCACAAATGTCCCCAGATGATGTTGCTGAGGCCTAAATATCTGATTCAGTTCAAAGTTATTTAAAAATAATTCAAAAATTACGCCTGTACTCCAAAAATTTCCTGGCAACTCAATGACTCAGTTATGTACATTATTCTAAAAGACTTCATAGGAGCTTCAATGCACAAGACCAGGCCCAAGAGCACCTTGAAACATCTGAAACACTTCAGCATTTGGATAATTGCATACTTTTGGGACCAACCCACATTTCTCTTTGGAAAATGTTTCCCCTGCATGGCTGCAGACAACAGATGGATCATATGATCTCTGCATTTGGAAAGATGGCATAATTCTGGCAGACTCTCAGTTAAGTGAAAGAGGCTGATTTCAGATCCTCATTAAGAAAATATACAGCCACATGGAGTGGACTGAATGGCGGAAAGTGATCACTGGCGCCAGCTTTAATAGAAAATATAGCACACTTGCAACATGAAATCTGCTGAGCTGTGGCTGGATCTAGCTCTATCAGGTTTTACATTCTTTTCCCAAATAAATGTGTTCTAAAGGAGACATTCTTTCTAGTATAAGGGCTTTCTGTTTGCCAGGAGGGAGGGGAGCAGAGCAGTGGCGGGTTAAAAGGCAAATTCAAAGAGCCATCAGGCTCTCAGAGGGTGCCAAGGCTTTGTTGAATCTTCCCTTACACTTTTCTATTCAATGAAACTTTCCTTTATATTTCTAGTCTCTTGGGATATTTTTTAGGGTGCAGATGGCACTTTACCCAGAAACATCCCTTGGAGAGAGCATGGCCCCTTTCCACTGCAGGGCTCTGGGAGCAAGGTCCAGTGCCTTCTTTACACACATTTCCACATGGAAGCAGTGCTGTCAAGCCCCTGAGAGCTTGAGTAGGAAACCCAAACCCAGGGCACTGTAAAGTGTAATATAGTTTCCCAGCAACATTGGATATGAGCAATAATTTCACTGTAATCACTACTCACAGCTGAAGAGAAAAGGACTGGTGGAGCTGCACACCTCCTTTTCACCATCAAACGCCAAAATAACAGCTATGGCTTCAGGTCACAACTTTTGTTACAGCAGTGACATCAGGACCTTCATATGACATCTCATCTCGGCCACACAAAATAATGAATAATCATAAATCATGGGTTGCTTTGAAAGTCTTTGCTAAACTGTCTTTTAGCGAGATCAGAGACAGCATCTATCCCACATGAACTTGAAAAGTTCAAGCAGTAATGGTGGTTGCTGTGGTATATCTATTCCTGTATCCTTTGTTCTACAGCTACCACTCTTCTCCCTGATAACTGTAAGTTTCAAAGGTTGGAATCATTAACAAGGTTAAAGACTGTATAGTAAGTAAACAATGTTAGAAATAAAGGGAAATATCAACATCTGAATTAACTTCTTCTCTCAGTGCACGTGTTTATGTTGAAGACTCTCCATCTACAGATTTTCTCTTTGCTGTGTAGAAAATCATAAAATGTACTACTTGTCCTTGGTCTCTTGTAAGGCTTGGAGCAAGAGAAGATGGAACTGGAACTCATAGGGATAATTATTATCTCTCTTCTGCTTTCAGCGCTAAGGAGAGACAGTTAAACCAATAGGATACTCTTCATCTCTCTTTTTGAAATTACGGCAAAGGTATGACAAAAACATAAATGGGCCTAGAATCTCAGTGTGCCTGATGATTTGTTTGAAATAAAGTCACGTGTGACAATAGTGAAGCCTGTCCTTCTGCAGTGCAACAAATCTGTGTGGGAGCCCTTCAAAACCTGTCAGCATGGGAGGACATGATCTGTGACACCACTGTGGCACAGAGCAGCAAAAGGACACTAAGATAATGTAATGCACGCTACAATTTGAATATGTTACACTCTTTATAAGTATATATTAATGTGGAAAACTGTACTACAAAAGTAAAGATGACAGAATTACACCCCTATTTTGACTTCTTCGAGGAAATAGGAATCTCAGGTATGTAAGGACCACTGAACTGGAGTGTAGCTGGTGATTAGCAGAGTGAGTGGTAGCCATGAAAAATTCAAAGGCTTTAACTTTAGTGCCAGCAAGACACAAGGTAATCACTGAAACTAGGATAGAGAAGGGGGAAAGCAACATTTAGATGAAACACAATTTAAAAAATAATATCCAAGCTGCACTTCTTAAAAAGTTAAAATTCTAGGCAATTACAATTGAATATTTTTATTCTGTCAATTCTTTTATTCTAGATATATTGTGTGACAAATGTTCATCTCACTATCTGAAACAATCATTTTTTTGGAGCAGAATTGAAGAGCAAATAATCTGAACTCATTATATCTAGCAAACTTTTAGAAAAAGTACCAATTTACTGTACTACAAAAAGAGCATAACCAGCACACCTATCCATCCCTGTAACTATTCTCTTGTATTACTAGGAAAAGCTTGGCAGTCATTGTTGCAGATTAGTAGCATTCAAGCCTAGTAAAACAACAAATTCCTGTGAAAACAGGGACTCAGCATGCACAGCAGTCACATTTTAAGCTCCAGTATTACAGCTATTTTTAATTAAACAAACAAACAAAGCACCCACCAAAACCCAAAAGTCCAAGTTAATTGAAAGGATATATATATGGTCATATAGAAATTCTCTTTGAGGAGAATCACTGATCTGAAAAAGAAATCAAAGCCACTTTTCCATTACTTTTGCTTAGTACCTCCATGACTTCAATAACTAATTTATTTTAGAGTTTGTAAAAGAAAAAAAAAAAAGGGTTCTTGGACTGAGACTTCACTTATCAAGTTTCATCCTAGAGGGAATTTTTATAGCTGAGTTATAAACCCTCCACACTTGAGTGTTTATAATGGAAATGCTGACAAATGCGATAATAAACACCAATCATGGGGCCATAGTAGCTTATCAGGGAGTGGATGCAGAAGTTTGCAGTGCTATCATAATATTTTATTCTGTTTCCAGCACTAGTTTGCTTAAACCTTCTTTCAGGTTCAACAGCTGTAAAACAAGATCAATCTAACTAGAGATTGCAAAATAATTTGATTATTTATACTTCTCTTTGAAAGCTATGAAATGTCTCTCAAATATGATTTCATTTAGTCTTATTTTTTAGTTTGCATGTCTGAATACTGATTGTAACATGATAGCTTCAAGGGAACTCAAATTTCTACCAAAAGTCAGTCTTCAGTGGCCAAAGTGAACATAAACAAACCTCAGACCAGGGTCTAAAAACGGGCTATGATCAAACAGCTCTAAGGCTTTAAAAAGCCCCTTATTATCTTTTCCCAGAAGTAATTGACACTGTCAGTTTTTGTTCTTAATGTGGTGATAATGGCACTGTGCTTTGGGGAGACAGGAGCTGGACTCAGCCTTGGTGGCTTCAGGGATTCTGAGCAAGGGGAAGGCCTTTCCCTGCAGTGGGTGAAATCCAAGCCTTGCTGAAGTTCGCAGCACTTCTGCACTCTGTTAGGGTTGGGGTTTCACTGTCTTCCCAAGCCTGACAGGCTGTTGTACTGTACTGACTCCACGGATTAGAACGCAGCTATCTTGGACTGAGACAAGGATTAGGGGAGAAAGGACTCCACAGTTCTGTTATTTCAGTGAGACGGGATTGCACTCCAGTAAGAAACTTGTCTGCAATGTTCCCATAATTGGTTTATATTCTTACCAGACTAAACTTCCAGGATTTCGACACACCCACAGGGCCCAAGGGGTGGGTCAGTATGGCATCTTGCTGTTTCACCGAGCTCTTCATGGGTATAAGGACATGCCTTAGTTTCAGCACTGGTTCCTTGGAAAAAATTGCATTTAGACTGCTTTATTTTTTTGGTAAATCTTCATCAGTTTTGGAAAAACATGAAATAAACAAACAAACAAAAAAGCCCATTTCATCAGGTTCTCAGGTTGCATAAATCAATGTGTGGCCCAGGGGTAGTCAAATACATCTTGGTACCTTTTCTATGCTGTTTACATTTTGTGTTCATTGGCTTATACCACAACTTCATTTTTAATTTCTAATGTTTTTGGTATCAGTGGCTCATATAAGAATGTTACTACTGTTCGTATTGCTGCAAAATTTCCAGTGATCCATTAGAAATCAGGATTTATAATGCAAGATCCATTTGTATTTCAAAATAAAATGTAACATATCCTTTCTGCTTTTCTCTAGTCTCTAACACAAGTATGAAAAAAAACCACCTTGGATCTTGAACAAATTCCAGTGTTTTGTTATTAAATCAAGAAGAGAAAACCAATAATTTTTGAATTATCTGTGACAGATATGTTTACATTATGAATCTCCTAACTTAAGACTCTACGTGCTATAGAGGTCTAATTTTATCCAATGACATGAGCAAGAAAAATTATGGAAAGTTATATAATCATACTGTGAGAGATCATAGAGAAATAGTGGTAAGAAGTGAATATTAAATTGCATATTTCATTGTCCTTAAAGAATTTGTCTTCATCATTTTGCCTGAGATGATGGCAACTAAAATGAGATTGGGTTATGTGAACAACTGTTGATTTTGGAACATTGTTCATTCGTAGTTCCTTTTCTCATTTTATTTTTAGGAAAAAAAAAAAAAAAAAGAAAACAAACCCCAAAACAACACAAAACCATCTGAGGACGTGAAACCCCCCAGTTCCTAGAAAGGATCCAGCTGTGCTAACTATCCAACTGTCTCTTGGAAAAAAAAGCATTTTGACAAATAGAGAGCAGATGCAATGTGTGGAGTCAGGGAGGTCAACAAAAACAAGTAGAAAAAGAAACCAGGGAAACAAGTGAAAAGAGAAAGAATATTAGAATATTAATACAGGATATTAGATCTCTCATGATAATATTAAAGTGAATAAAACGAGAAAAAGAAGAAGAATCACCACAGAACTGACAAAACATGAGAGAAGAAGTAAGAGACAGGATCCTAGATATCCTAGTTTGAACTAGTAAATCTTGGTTTTACTAATATCACGGTAATTATATATAATGGAGATAAAAGCTGTCCTCTGAAGCCACGCAGAACCAGTGCCCTGAATGGGCAGTTTAATGCGAGTGGACCGGGCTCTGAGCAGGCTGGTTGCTCCAACTGCAAACGCGGGGAGGAATCCAGGTCTTTCCCAGCCGCAGCAAAGGAAGGTGACAGCAGCAGAGAGAAGTGGGGAGGGGACAGGGAAGGGAGGGCAGAGACACATCAAGATGGGTCGCAGAGGCTTCTAGGGGAGACCCTGGGTCCCGCTCCCAGCCCGGTCACGGCCACCTCCCGCCGCTGCCGCTCTCCCGGCATCTCGCCCCTTTTCAGAGATGCCTGCGAAGGCACAGAGATCCCCGGGGTGGGCCCTATCCCCATCCCCGGGGTATGCCCGCCTCGGCCTTCCCCTTTTCCTCCCGCTCCGGCTTTTCAGAATGTATTTAATTATTTTTATTCCTTGCAGAGATGAAACGTGGTGTGCGTGTGTGCGCGCGTTTCGTAAGGGGATGTGCCGTGAGAAAGAAATCGTCTCCGCTTGACTTCCCCAAAACCAAAGCCCGCAAACTCACAAGTTTTCTCTCTCAGGAGGGTGCAGACGGCTTCCCAGGGAAAGCTGCGGGGCATCCCGGGCAGCCGCACCTCGCCCCGCCGTGCCGGGCCGTGCCGGGCCGTGCCGTGCCGTGCCC
>VZTT01061937.1:0-10666 GCA_013400855.1 Buphagus erythrorhynchus
AAGCAATATGAAGTGCATAGCAGCCTTGCCTGTATAATCTCTAGGCAAAACTGTTGAATTTAGTATCATAGTCCTCCTCCCCCTAGTTCTGGTCATTAAGGTACATTTTGATAGCCTGATATCATTATAATAACTTAAAGCTATTGCAATACCGTCCCCAAAATGGTAATACACATCAGTCCTTGGAGCTGTAAAATGTTCTTGTGATGCACTGACACTTTTTCACCATGTTAACCATTTTGCCCAGTCTTTCCAGGAACACTAAATACATTCCAATTAAAGGTGAATTAGTTACATATTCAAAACTCTCCTAGGATTTTTTTTTTTTTAAATGAAGTCTCAGTGCAGTCTAATACTTAAATGTGTTGTTCATAGCTTGAGGCATAGTTAAAATGTAAGTCAGATCTGTTTTCTTGACCCTAGCTTTCTGATATGATGAAAGGTGTGTTAGCTTTCAAGGAACAGTTGGAATTTGGCCCCAGAATTGCTAGACCAAATGCTTTTGATCGGGGGACAACAAAAACTACCTTTTTTTTCTGGAAGCTGCCTGCACTTACAAGGGGATTTGGCTTCATGAACCCACAACCTAAGCCTAAATTTTAGAGAAACAGTTTAGGTCTCACAAGAGGTAACTCTTGACAAGATGTGCACCTCATCCCCCAAGTGCTGTAGTACATCTGCTTATTCCCAGTGACATTTTCACCCTGTCAAGACCAGGGGGCATCTGTGGTTGAGCCCAGTCCTTTCTCGTAGCAGAACCACACGGATGGCGCAGAGCAGGGATCATGCATGGATCTGCAGCAGCAGACAGGGATCAAGGCTGAACAATATGCACACATTTCTGAACAGGACTTTGGTGCAGACAGTGATGCTTAACTGAAACTCAGCTTTTACCAAAATATTATAGCATAATACAAAAATCTGAAATAAAAGGGTCAAAAGAAGCTGCTGACTTCCATGCACCATTTAAAGAAAAAACCCCTCTTGCATAAACAGAGCAGCAGCACAGAACAAGCACCCACTTGGCTACACCAATGCATCTTTTCTGCTGTAGAAATTTTCAGTGATTATCCACCCAACATCATACTACCATGTTTTAGCATCATACCAAAATGTAGTATTAAGCCATCATGCAGGGGAACTTCTGCTGTACTCAACACCGCTGTGCTTGTTTTGAATACATATTGTGTCTGATTTGTCTTTGTAGCAGATGCATCTTTAACAGTCACATTTAATCTGAAGTAATAAAGTTCAGTAGCCCATACTGGGCTTTTGTCCAGTCAAAGTGACAAAATACACAAGGTTGTCATCAAACTGCATATAATATAGAAAAGGGGGTTACTTTGCATTTAAGTCACATTAATACAAGACAAGTTGGTCTGAAACTGTGAACTGATTCTATTTAGAACAAGTATGGCACAGATTCCCAATACCTATGGACACTGTGTAAATAACAATAATTTTTCTCTTTGCAATGATTATCAATTCGCCAAAAACAGTGTAATAGTCAAAAGGGAAGGATGAAGGAAAACATATTTGGGAGTAGAAATAAAAAATGCCTAAGAATTGAAAATAAATGACTTCTTTTGTAAGAAACTTTATTAACTTCATTTTTAAAAATGCATTCTCTCCTCAGAACAAATGCCACCATAAAAAAAAAAAAAGACTGCAGTAGCACACACTTGCACTCAAAAGGAAACATGCAAAACTGATGGCTGAAAAATTTTTGCATAAAAATCAAAGACTTCAGGCAAAAGTTTGCCCCTGTGTACCTTTAGGGACCCCAGACCATGAACAGCTTTCAGTGCAATGTCTCTTGCTTCCAATTGGTGGGGAAACATATGGCAGGAGCTTGTTTTCTGACAGCTACACTCTCCCAGATGTTCGAAGCAAAAACAGTCTCAGCTATGTTTTAAAACATCATTGTTAAACATCATTGTTTCTGCTGCAGAAAGTACAAACAGAATTCAAGAAAATGTCAGAATCCAGTGAAGAAAAACTTTTGAGATCTACCCTGTGCCATACACTTCTTAAAAAAAAATTAGACAGAAAAACAAATTTTATTAATACACCCTCTTTAAATTTTTTTTATTTCTGAAAGCAGCTCTTTATGCAAATCAAAAGCAGTTCCTGAGTAACTGCAGTAAACAGTGTCTTTTAAATATATTTGCGCCTCAGCTCTTCTGTTTTGGTTCTTCCTTATTTTTCTCCCCAGTTTTCAAGTTTAATCTCAGTTCTCTTTCAAAAATGTGCAAGTTCAGTTAGCATCGTTTCCAGAAGTCCACAGCTTGCAGGTCTTCCTGCAACAACTCTAAGATCTGCACATACCTAGGCTGTAGTTCTACCCTATTGCAGGCTTTGCTCTCAGACCTGTACAGGATGTGCCCTCACGTCTTCTTCAGCATGCGCCGGGACTGCCACGTGTGGAACTTATTGTAGGCTGTCTGCAGCATCTCTTCTATGTGACTTACCAACTGAAACAGGAAAAAGGAGAAAACATTGTCCCAGCTGCTGGAAAACAGATTCCTTCCCCTCCCTTTCAGGTGGATTCTTCCTTTTATTCACTACAAGTAATCTTGCTAAAATCAGAGAAAGGACCTTGAGGCTCTGTTGCAAAATATCCATAGAGAGAGCAGTGCAGAGAGCTGCTGAGCTGAAAGGCTGGGGGAAGTGACACCCCATTGTGCTGTCTGTTCTTATATTTAGTCTGTGAGCACTTCAAATCTGACATGGGGGGAGTGTTCTGAAGTTGCTCAAGTTCTACTCCATGGTGGAAGTGAAAAATGAAACGTGACTTCCCCTTTCTGTTCTATCACTCCTGTAAGTTCAAGTTACAATTCTTGTCAGTTGCTGGCATTACTCAGCCAATTGGACAGGGAGAGATGACTGCTTAACTGTGTAGCCAATTTCCCTCTGCCCATTTCCTAGTCAAGAAAAAAAAATATAATGCCCTAGGGTAAGAAGTAACAAAGCTATTATCATCTCATGGTTAAGACTGAAATTATTAATATGCACCCACATAATTAAACAGCACTTTCCCCTTACATTTGTGCTTAAATATTGTCTCCGAATCTTTTCTTGGAATGGGCAGAGCTTTGTGACCTGAAATCTTTCCAAGTTGCTCCTCATTTTCACAACCTGAGAGAGACAGAAACCAGTATTACAATATTGAAGAATTATAGTAACACAGAAGTTTCATTTCCTTTAACAAACTGTTCTCCAACAAAACACCTTATAACTAATTCTGGGGGCTACTTCAAGTTTGTGTAGTTTGAGGAAGGAAAGTTATTCAAATATCAGTCACTAATACTTCTCTGTATTTATTTTTGAGATAAGTGCAGTATGACTGAAAGTGCAGTATGCCACTCTGATTATTACTTCCTTAATGAACACCATAAATAGATACAAGATATTCACAAAATGGCTTTTTGCTTCAAGCAAAGATTGTGGATTTTCAGGCCACATTTTGCAGATGTTCAAAGGTATCTGAATGAAAATTTTTATCTTTGTTGTCCATGTGAGGTCAAAATCAACAGAAGAATAGTTACAATCAAAGACCTGGCTGTAGACAAGCATCTGTCCTTGAAGGCAACTTAGTTCTCAAATGCAGTGTGTGTTCTGAAGGTATGACAGTGATTTTTGCAATAGATAGAAGAATAAAGGAAACTTGCTTGTACTGTCACTGTGCTGGTTATTTCTTAGAGCTGGGGAAGGGGGGCTTTAGTTTTTGTGTTTTAAACTGGAATGAGAACCCTGCAGCTGCAACTGAGCTGCCTATTCTGTTTGAAACTGGCTACAGCTACTGCTCCTAAAGGGAGCTAACAGGGAGGCAGGGACAAGGATGATTTTAATTAGTAGTACCAGCAGAACTGCTGTAAAAAATAGGGTTTCATGTCATTTTGTGACCGTCAGTTCTAGGGATGAGTAAGTGCTGTACTGATTTCAGGCATGTGTATTAGTTCTATACTTCAGTAATGACAGCCATTCTAAACTATTGGTCATTCTAAACCACATCATAACCAGGGCCATAAGGGGAAGCTCTGCCTTACCTTTTCTTCTAGGAATGGTGTGTTAACAGGGAAGCAGGACCAGAAGTGTCGTAGAAGTTCCCCTACTGCCACATACAAGTGTTTTAGTTCAGACTGAATGTCATTTGGCACCATCTCTGCAACAGGAAAAAGGGTTTTTTCACATCACTCAAATGATCATATGAATAATGAGAACTAAGGCTGATGAAGGAACTCAGTGATGTTTATTTCCACTACAGTCACAGAAAGAGTGGCTGGGAGGGAACACTGAGGTGCCTCATACCTCAGCAGCAATTAGATCAAGACTATCAGCAGCTGTTAGATCAGGTCAGCTGCTATCTACGGCTCTAGACTTGGAAACTACTGTATTGTTTAGGGATATCCATGCCAGGCAAAGAATGGACACCAAACCTAATCCAGGATTAGAAGCAGTATATTAGTATTGTTCTAACAGTGTGGCAGTGCTGCTGCTGCTGGCACCAGCACAGTGCTAAGAACTCTGTGGTGGGTACTTCAAGATTTTTCCTCTATCTTATGCTGGCAATATGGTTACAGCATGTGGAAGATGAAAAATCCAGACAGGAAAAAAAAACCTGTGTCCCAGGCACTCTTAAAGAAGAAAGGGTGTCAGGGTTCAAGAACAAGGAAGGAGCCACAACTGTAAAAACCCAAACAAAAAGTAGAAGTAATCACTGAGGATGAGCATAAGGAACTGAAGAGTGAATATCAAATTTCAGGATGAGACTGTTAAAAGAAGGAAGTGGTGGTCAGGCTCAAAGAAGTGAAGTGTAGTAGCCAATATGTTAACTAGGATGGGTAAGAAAGCCTCACCATTGCTTGCTGATTCCTTTTCTTTCAGTACCATAAAGAACTCATACTTGCTTTTTCAGCTGAATCACTTTCTCCTGCTTTTTAGACCAAGTAACACAAGATAAACTGGAAAACTCTAATAAATCCTGAGAACAAGGATTCATCTGCTGTGAGACTAAAGAGACAGGAAATCAAACTGGCAGCAATGTGACAACAGGGAAGGGGTGGTTGAATGGAGGTGTGAGAAGGAGAGGCTGTCTGATTTGCCCATGCAGTGTACAAGGAAATTTCCTTTTTTCACAGCAAGCTGTGGATCTTAAATACAGGCTGCAAAAAACTTAGTTTCAGACAATTATCTAGGCTTTGTTTCCTTAAGAGTTTTCACAGAATATGTTGTATTCTACAATCCAGGGGAAAAAAAAATTAAAAATGCTGAACAAGTAAAACTCCGTATCTGTAAGACAATTTGGTATCTATCAGGTGTTTTCTTCATTACTTGCTGTGTAAAATGTTCTCTCGTTCACTTGCCTCAGCACCGGTGTAGCCATTACCACCCCTATGGTGTGGCTGGGTTGTTGCTTTTGTTGCTGTAACCCAGTGCTACTCCAGCTACATGTTTCCATACTTTCCTTTACCACTCTAACATTTTCTGAGGGAGAGGTGAAACAGCAAGCCAGATTGTGCTATGCAATGCAACAGGATACAATTACAGCATTAGACATCCCAAATCCTTACGGTTTATGGCTTGCTGTGTTCCACCCTGCATAAGTGCTCCTCCAGGTGACAGGACTGCAATAGTGCTGGCAGCATCACCACTTGAAAGAACCTAGAGAGAAAGGGAACAAATATTTCAGGTCACTTTTTCTAATAAATTCTTTAAAAAATAAGATTGGTTGAACACATACATGGAAGTTCAGGTTCTGCTCTTTTCAAAATCATGTGCTAGAGCTCGTTTGCAGTGAAAACTCTCCAATTAATTACAACCTCTTCTCTGCCTAGACTTGAACTGGCTATGCACTTACTCTGAAATAAGACAGAACATTACTATGCAGAAGTGAAGCAGAATTGCGGCTGCTTTACTTAGGGCCAAACAAGGTTTACAAACAGGTAAGTTCAGATGCTGGCTGGGGAGACTGACCACAGGGCTCTGCTGCCCTCCAGGTGCCAGCTCAGGCTGCTGTGCAGCCCACAGCAGGCTGAGAGCATTTAGAAGCAAAAGACCAGTCCAGTTAAAAACCTGCTCACTGTAACCTCCTAAACCTCTCAGGGTGGGATCAGTACACTGGCCTGTGCATGACTGTCCTGCTTTACTACCTTATACTGTGACCATTTCCTCAAAAGAAAGCAGGAACAGAAGAATATAACTGAGCATCAGCAATGACTCAGTTTCCTATTGTGTAGATTTTAAACATAACAGCTCAAAAGGTATCACCTAAACCTGTAAAATAAATCAGTTAACAGAAACTGGAGATAATTTAAGCTTACCATGAAAAATTGAAACTTCAGTAGACGTGAGACAGAAAACTGTATAGAAAGCAAGATGCTAAGCTAAGATCAAGAGAGGCATTTTTAAAATGTACTTCCATACCTGAGTTAGTCTGGGTACATATGATTCCATTTCTTGTTTAATACTATTAAATGAATTAATTATATCCTGACTGGTTGCATATTGCTGTGATTGAATTGGAGTTGGACCATGGTAATACCTGTGATGTGAGAAAAGGGAAAAATGTTATTAATAAGAGTGTTGGTAAAGCAAGAGAGCAAACTCCTGGACAGTTCTTCTGATGTTTCTAATTTCAGATGTTTTGCAATTGTTGACACTATTTACTGATAAAGTACAATATTGCCACGTGGGAAGAGGTTGGGTTAGGGATGGTATGGCAGCAAATAAAAGCTTCTATTGCTGAATCTGTGATCATCATTTTGCTAATGAGAAGCTAACCCTGGCAGCAAATTCTGGAAATATCATTAGAATGGAGTAATTCACCACTTTCAACTGAAACTAAGCTAAATTAAGTTAGGTGCACACATGGAACCATTCACTTTCTGGTAGTATTGCTCCTTTTCTGATGTTACGTCTATAGTTCTCAAAATCAAAAGTCTAGAAAACAAGAGGACTACTACTAGAAAAATCCTAGACCAGTGAGCAGTCCAAACTATCCCAATTCCACTGGGAGTGGATTTTTCTTGGAATTCTGTATATTTTTATATGTAACCCATTATTCCACTGAAAGCTGCAACAATGTGCTGAACTGTGAACAGAAGTCTGTTAGGCTTTCACAGAAATTACATGTCAAGGTCATTCAGGTTGGCTTACAGAGACTCAACCCTCCGAAAAGCAATATGGAATTTGGCAGGGGTGTTGGACTAGATGATCTCCAGATGTCCCTTTTTACCCCAACCACTCTGAAAATAAAACTACAAATTTAATAGGGAAACTGGTTTATGCAAAAGATCATATTAGGTTTCTAAACTTAGTTGTAACACACCTGAGTGTGGCACAGTAGGGACTAAATCAGCTGGGCCTGTGTGGGCTATGATGAAACCCCTGATAAGCTGGCTCTGCTGAAACAGCTGTGCATTATTTTAACTTACCTATCAGACTTCTTTAAGTTTAGTGCAATAGTTTTAACGCTATTATTCTTTGATAAATCTTCATATTCAATGGCCTCCTGCAGTTTTACCTAAAATGAGCCAAAGAATGGTATGTGTTACTAATGAAGGCACAAGCCCATACATCCAGTGCTTTCTTCTGGTGCACCAAGTTTGAGCTGAAGGGTTACTAAAACCTTAAAAAAAACTCAGGTATGGAATGACTCATGCCTACTCTCCACAGGAAGTGATGCCCAGTGTTGTTCAGGATGGGCCATTTGGAAGTCTTGGCACCATTGCTTTTTCTCCAGATTCTGCCTAAAATTAGGCAGTCCCTGCTACTTCCAAAAAGTATACACAAATAATCATTCATTTTTGTCCATCTAACTCGATTAGCAGAAATACTAATGATTTAATAGCTGGTGTATAGAAGTCTAAGACTAAAACCACAGTAATTACCCCAAGCTACCTGGTGACAGTATTAGTCATTAGACTAATTAGTCATTAGACTAGGCATAGACAGTATTAATACTCCTGGTGGAGTATTAGCAGTGAGAGATAACAGCACAGTGATATCACACTTTGTACAACTAGAAAACTATTTTTGAAGTCTCCTACTCTCCTGCTACTCTTTCACTCCCCTTTTCATCACATTTCTTCTAGCCTTGCTATGTAATTTTCTGCTCAGTAAAACTTGCAGCTATTGAGGAAAGTCAAAGACTACCCCAACATTTAACAACATATGTATTCTATAATGTTTTCTCACAATACAGCCAAGTTTTGAGTCTCTCTGATGTTTTCTGTTTAGGCTGTCAACTCCAGCAAGAGTATTCAATTCAGTTTTATAGCAATTACAGTACTCTCTTCCACTTTGTGAGCTGCTCTGGTTAGTCTAGACCAGGCCGTTGCCCTGTATGTCACTGCACCAGTTGTTGCTACACTCTCAGTTCAACTTCATTCAGCTTCTGACTAAGATAAGGCTGTCATGTGCCAGTTTCATCATCCCCTCTACAAACAACACATTTGACAGAATAATATTGGTGCTTGAACACCAATATCCTTTTCTGACAAATGTTCTCTGAGAAACAAAAGGGGCTGAAAATAGAACTTCAGCAAATGGAAAGAACCAGATTTCTGAGTCCAATCTGCAGCATCTTAGAATTTTTTACTTTCATTGGGTGCTGCTGAAGAGATAAACAGCACAACACTTCAATGTGTAACTTATTTGTTTTCACTAACAGAGGTAACAAGGCTTCTCACAGGCTGTCAGGTTGTTATTCTATATACTTCTAAACCATGCTAAAAAAGTTGCATTTCAGACGTGTCATAAAACAAGTAAGGAACTTTCAGCAATTTTTGAAAGACAGAGCTTCCAGTTCCATTCAGTTAGAATCACATCAGCTAACTTTATACCTTTTTCAGTGGTGGCTGAAAGAAATCTGAATCCCTGGAGTTTCCATCCGTACTGCTGGTCTCACTGTAATGGTCATTTTGTGCTTCTCTTAAAATAGAGAAACAGCATTAAGAAGAATTCACCTCACAGGAAACTTAAGATACAAGCTAGAGACAAAGTAAATACGTCTGTTTCAAAAACTTAATATGCACGTTCACATACTTTTTCCCCGTTATGTCTTAATTTCTAGAAGTTGATGTAGACAGAAGAAACCAACTCCTCACATTAACCCTGTTTGTCACTGGGGAAATTCACCAGCAGGAGAAGGTGCTGGTCCCTCTCTTCAGAAATAGCAGCATGCCAACAGTGCATGTGGGACACAGCAAAATCATGGCTAAATTAGCAACACTTTATATACACAGTTATGCNGCCCCGCAACACAGCTGTTCCAGGAGACCTATCCTGTTGTCCCTCTCTGGACTGAGAAACAGAAACACACTTTGCCCAGAAGAGATTGCTTAAGGTGCAGCATTCAATTTGTGCAAAACAGAAGAACAATGTGAGGGAGTCCAGCTAAACAGAAGGAAGTATTAACTAAGACCTCTCACAGTTAAGGTCTGTAGGATTTGGGTAGAGTAGTAATCTGGTTGTGCAGAAAGCAGTTGTAGGGCAGATGACCTGACAAGTGTTTTTGATCAGGGGCAGGGTACTTTCATCTGATCCACCTATGGCACACTGCAGGAAGCCCCAGCAGACCTGCTCCTGGAAGGCAGGAAATAGGAACTCTCCCTGTACCAGACCTGACCTCCACACAGCACACAGAACACTACTTCTGCAGCCTTCACCAGGGCTAGACATCTAAGGCAGACATATTCTTTCCTTTTTAATCTGCTTTATGTCATAACTCAGCTAAAAATAGCAATTGTCATTTCAAACATCTCTGAAAAACTTCTATAAAGTAAAATGAAACCTAAAGGTATTTTCATTTTTAGAGGAAAATAATTCATTCATAAAAAATTAAAAGAAAAGGTTGTATGAATAACTGAAGATGTGCTTTTGTTTTGGAAATTTCTTAAAATTTACTCCAAAAATCTTTTACACAACACTGAAACTTACTGTTTCCTGAGGCCAGCTGCAAGGACCATGGCACTATGATGATTAAAGCGTTTTATGATGGCAGCATTGCTACTTTCTCTAGCAGACTTTGAGGCATTTGATGTAGAGGCCACAGAAGCAACACCATAGCCCTACAAAGAAAACAACATTGATTCTCTTCTGTCCCCAGAGAAGCAAGACAATTCTGTTTTCCCTTGAGTCAGGAAGCCACCTCCTCTGCATCATCATCCACAGCATCATTTTCCTGCCTTTGCACCACCATCTCCTTATGTACTTTGAAAAATCTCCAGAGACTGTTTTATTCTGCAAACACTTGGCAATTTAGAGGTGTCAGAGAGAAGGTAACAAGTCTTATACAGGTAATTTTATAAGACCATGATACAGGTAAAAACAGTAAAAAAAAAAAAATTAAAGATCACCTGTGCAGAACAGGAATTGATGGCAAGGAAAATACAGCAATTGTTTTACTGACTGCTTTTTAACATGTACTGGGACACCAGCAGCCCACAGGCTAAAATATACCTGTCAGGAGAATGGGATACCACTTGAAAATTCAAAAAACTTCAAGCCTTAAAATGCTGGCAGAATTTCCCACTTGCCAGATGGCACTTTACCCCATGGGCAGTTTCATGCTTGCTGTTAACCAGCCTCAAAAGCAAATCAGGGCAGTTTGCAGAGCACTTCTAACACACCTATCCCAAACTCATGGTCTAGTTTCAGACTG
>VZTT01061938.1:4486-15943 GCA_013400855.1 Buphagus erythrorhynchus
TTGGTTGCCGGGGCGCCGCGCGCGGGCGCGCCGGGTACGTGACGTGACGTCCCGCTCCCCGCGGGGACGCCGCGAGCCAGCGCCGTGACGCGCGCGCTTCCGGCCATGCCCATATATGGCAAGGCGGCGGCGCCGCGCTTCCCGTGCGGCGCGGGGCGGTGGGGGGCGCGTGCGGCGGGAAGGATCCCGAAGGCAGGGCGGGACGGTACCGGGATGGGCGGCCGTGGTCCCCGCAGCCGGGCATACCTCTCCCTGCCTTTGCCCCACCTGGCTCCTCGCAGGTGGTGCCCCCAAGGCAGCCTGCTCACCGTTCCGCCTTCTCCGGCTCTCCCGTTGCCTTTGCGGGGTGAGGTGTCCGGAGAAGGAACGGGGATTTCACGCAGCTGGGTGCTGAGTCCCAGGCGAGCTCACACGTAACGGTTTGTAGGTCTCGCTGTTCCTAACCAGGCTTCCGGGGCATCACCCCTCCACCTGGAAATCTCCACTGTCAGCTCTGAGCTGGAAGAATTGATCCGTGATGGTGGCAAAACAAAACAAAACAAACTGCCCCCCTCAGTTAACAATTGGCTTTTATCCCCAGTAGGTGGAAGAAAACAATTACCCTTTTTTTTTTCCTCCTGCAGTTGCAGCTCAAGAGCTGCCCTATGAACATGGCTGCAGTGTACAAGGGTGACCAGGCGCCTACATCCTTGAACACTTGCTCTGCCAGTTCTGGTGCCATTTGTCTTTTTGTTACTATTTTGTTACAAAAATCTGACTCTACTGCTTTCTGTCAAAATAAAACTGGAAGCCTGCCAAAAAAGTTATCGGAGACAGTGGATAGTCCAAAAAAAATTGATTATTCAGAGGAGATAAGGTGCTGGAGAAAAATTAAATTAGTATTTTTCTCTGTGCTCACTGTAGAGAAACTTAAGAATATTCCTGCACTTATACTTGATTTTGTGAAAGATTCATCAGAGGATGTGTTTCAAGCTGAAGGTCTGCAGAAAAGGTAGTGAAACAAATGGCTGAAATAAAAAGCGTTGAACAATTGGACTGCGTTATATTCATCCAGGAGTTCTAAGAGAAGTCAAGATTTAAATAGCTGAGCTGCTTACTAATGGTTATTGTGTAACATTGCATTTAGAAGAGCTTTGATAAAAGAGAGAGCAAAGGTAGTAAAATGTCACATTACAAAGTGTGTGGTACAATTTGATGTACATACATGTAAAGTGTTTTAAATGGGAGATAAACAATCCATTTCAATCATACAGAAACAGCCTGAAAGCTGATTTATCACTTGGGAACAAGATCTTGGCATAATAATAGTTCTGTGAAAACCTCAGTTCAAGGCTTGGTAAATGAGCAAAGCGAGTGTTAGGAGATAAGGAATAAGAGCAAGAGAATAAAAGCAGAGAGTGTCATTGTGGCACGGGATAAATCCATGGTGTGCCTGTGCTTTGAATGTTGTGTACAGTTCTGGTCTTTAGAAGGACATAGAGCACTGTAAGAGGTTCAGACAAGTAGATGTTAGGAGGTGTGGGACGGCTTCTAGGTCAGAAGCAGGTAAGTTAAGTAGGGCTCTTCAGCTTCACAGACACAAGTTAGGGGAGGTTTCTTTCGGTGCAAGAATGATGAACAACAAGCAAAACTTGGGGAAACGTGGAATAAAACCAAGCTTGACAAGGTTGCCTTTTTTTTTTTTTTTTTTTTTTTTTGAGATGAAAATGAAAAGTCCAGAAAATGAACACAAATAGAAGCTAGTGAGGTCTATTAAGTGCACAAATATTCCCTTTGGCTGTGCAGGTTCTGATTTTGAGATTTCTGGGGCCTTAGGGAATACTGTGGTGAGGCAGCACTACAAACTGACCACTGACTTCATCTTTACTACTTTCTTCAAGTGGTTGCTACCAGGTAGTATCAGAAGACTGTGGCTGATAACAGAAAGGGGCAAAAGCTGTGCTTGAGTTAATCAAATATGACCATTTCTATGTGGGTTTGTAGGTATTTAGCTGAACTGTCGCTCCTTCCTGTGCTTTCATATTGTAATGGTGTTTGAAATTTGTTTAAATTACCAGAAGATGTGATCTCATATGTCCGTGCCTATGAACCTTATCTGTTCAGATCTTTTGTGATAAGGTTGTTCTTTGGAGCTGCATCCGGTAGCCTTTCCAGGCAGAGGTAGGCTGATGACCCAGTGAGGTGCTGAAGTGAAACCAACAACACCCATTCTTCTCATTTGGAAACAGCGGATGTTCACAAGGGACCTGGATATTATATCAACAGGATGTCATGGGAAAACAAAAGAAGGCTGTAACTAGCATGTGGACAATGTATCTTTATTATTTCCAATTAAGGTGCTCTTGTTCTGTGGTGTGGTGTCCTGTCCCCTGCCAATCCCCTGGCATCTTTAGTCTGCACAATAACAGATTTTCAGCTCTTCTTCACTGATTAGATTTGAGCTCTGTTTTTATACAAATGTTTTATGACTTGGTCTGTTGGCTATGGACAACCAGCTGCAACATTAAAAGAGTAATTTTAATTCTGATTGCATTGCTTCTTTCACTTGGTAAAGATTGAGTGCTTTTTAAATAGCCCATCTTGAATCTTCTCATGCTCAGGAAGAAGGGAAGAGAAACCAACTCATAATATAGTATTTATATGGTTTTGTTTGCAAAATTAAATATTTCCCCCGAATAGGTAATGGTATTGCAAAGGCCATAAAATACAATGGCAGTGTTAGTCTTAAAGCATATAATCTGAAAGGTACATGGAATTCAGATATTGCGAGGGTATTTGAGTTAAAAAAAAAACATTATTTTGACACTGCTTTGAAGTATATTGTGTGCTTCAGCATGAGAGTGATGAAATTCCTGCTATGAAGCATTTGAATTCTCTAATTGTAGGAAAAATAACAGTTGCCAGTAGCAGACGTTGAGGAGGACAAGTTCTGTTACAGCATCTAGGCATGTAGTATGGCAGTTGAATTAAAACAGTGACCTAATGGTGATGTGTCACTAACCTCGAGGACACCAGGGAAAATAAAACAAAGTAATTTGCTGTCATTACATAAGAACTGAGTACAAAGCCAAGAATGGGGTTTTGGCACCGATAAGGATTTCATTCCAAGACTTTCAAAGAATTCAGCTCTTCAAAGCTTTAACTATCCATGGGCCTCTCAGCTCCTCCCATCCTCTTCATTCTCTTCCCTCCACCCTCTCCTTTCCCTGGGCTGTGGTTTTTTGCTGCTATTTGTCAGCAATTTCCGGGTGCCACAAGCTTGGGTCCCTTGGCTATGCCTGTACTGCTGAATCAAAGAGGGTAGAAATCAAGCTTGGGCATTTGACTCCTGCTTTTCCACTGTGCTCTACTACACAGTAATAATTCTGGTTTCTGAAGCAGTCATGGCATATGTTAACCAGTAATCTCCAAGATGATGGTTGGGTGTAATTCAGAGGGTAGCATGTGTCCAATGAGCAGCAAGCAAGACTCTCTGAGACTGGACCCCCTTCACCCTTCTGGGTGATCCAGCAACATCCCAGCAGGTTTCACACTGTAAAACACACCTCTGTGCTGTGGCATATGACAAGTCCTTTAGCTTCATGTTGTAAATCATCCCTCTGGGCTATGGCACAAGCTCTCTTTTATTAAAATCTACCTGTTTGAAATAACACTCCTGAAATGATACTTATTTAAGACCACATGTAGTTTGGAGGTGACCACCAGCCAGGTGCTGTGTACTGTGAATGTGGTGAGTGGCTGTCTAGCCCTTTTACCCCAGAACACTTCCTGGCCCAGCTTCGCTTGGCACTGTAGATGCTGCCTGTGTCAGGCTATAAACAAGCTCTGGCAGGTTAGAGGATTTACCTTGCTGTAAGGGTTGTGTAACATGTTCAGCACTCCAAAGGAATCCCGATGAGTGCAGTGTTTGATAAATTATCTCCAAATCATCCTAAATACAGGGTGGGATTTAAGGGAAACATGAACTGATGTTTTTCACTGAATGGCAGATACATAGCTGTAATTGGTGGGTAACATGGTGAAATAACAGACATGGAAACATGTTATTCTACCTGAATGCGTATTTTCAACGTCTTTATTTCTGTCTGGGGGCTAAGTCAAGGGGCCTAGCAAGCTGATGGGATGGTTCCCACACTTTAAGAACCACAAAATAATAGTCACGTGAGCTACGTATGCCTCATCCCTCATAAGCGATGATCTTGATTAGGAACACTTATTTGAGAAAAGTTTTATCCATATTCTACATACCTATAGGTTCCAAGGGCAAATGCTTCACTGGATCTTAGTCCCAACACATTTAGTCAAGACCTAATGAAATTCTTTTTGTTGTTTTATTGCAGAAAGGCACTACAGGAATGCAAGACTTTTTTTCATTACACCAGAATAGTATTAACATGGCTTCTTCATAAATCTGTCATATGTCATCAACATAAGTCAAGATTTGCCAAGAAATCTTTAGCACTTCAGAATTGAGGTTTTTTAAAAATATCTTTTAGAACCTATAATTTGAGAAAGATTTTACTGTGCAAGTATTTTCATGCCAAAAAGAAATGCAATTTATTTGCCTATTCCTTATCAAGTAAATAAGGATGGTTCTGGAATGGTGATACTTCTGTGTTTGCAGTAAAAGTGCCAACCTATTCCATTTGCTGGATATACGGAATAGAGTGTAACTCCATGCAGTCAAACCGAGCAAAATCTCTTTTTTCCAAATCACTTTATGACCAAAGTTGGCACTATTTTTCCACTCTGTGCCGCTTTGTCACTTGCTGTTGTATCATCACAAAGTAACTGTGGCTGAAGGCCTAAACATCGGTTGGGTGCATGTGAGAATGATTATCATAGCTAACTTAAGGCACATGTAGTAGCACAGGAATGACCTCACAGCTTCCAATCTTGTAATAAATATAGCTTAATTACTGGATATTGCATGACAGCTTGTGCCCTGCAGGTGATCGGGCACAGAATGTGATAAAGACCAGCTCTGACTCTTAAGCAAAGGTTTGTATTTCCTTTTAAGATAATTAAGCAATGACATAGTAATCTGTCTTTAAGAGAATGAAGTATTTATTATATAATGAATTCCACCTGAGTGTCTTGGAGCTCCTTATGGGCACTAATGATTGAAGTGTTCTGTTCTAGTTTGCAGCTTACCATGAACCATTCAAAGCAGCATCTGAGCACTTTCCCATTAACCTCAAAAGTGACTAATACACAAATATGTGGCTTGTTCCCTTCTCCTCTCCCCAGAGGATTTTCTGTTGCAGTGTGATTGTGCTACAGGTGTAAGCAGCATAGCTTGCAGTCTGAACAGGCAGGTACTGAAGGGTCCTTAGCTCTCAGGGAGCTCATTCTCCAAATTCTGGAAAATTGTGTCCCTTGCAAAGGCCAATATTACATTATTGCAGAGAAGCTACAGTTTCAAGAGATCTTAAGTCAATCTTCATGTATCTCGTCTGTTCTCATTCATGTCATTCTGTTTTATTCCTGGCTTGTACAGAGTTACTTGCCTGACCTCTCAATTAAATGGTTCAGGAAGTTACACTGGCACAACGAATGTATTTATGTGGGAGAGTTAGCTGCCCTGAATTCCTGACTAAAGTTACTGCAGAACCAGTCAAGTGCTGTAGCTGGCAGAACTGTATAAACTCCTGTGGAACAGCATATCCAGGACCTAAGTGATTTGCCTAAGTTCAGTTTGGAGTGTTCACTCTTCAGAGCATGCACTAAAATCCTTATGTTTTACCATAAAAGTGGTCAAATGCTGGAGCATGTTGCTTGGAGAGACAGTAGAACCTCCAGCCTTGGAGATAATCAAAACTTGACTGGCTGAGGTCCTGAGCCACCCACTCTAACTGAGCCTGCTTTGAGCAGGGATGGGAAGGGTGGCCTTCAGAGACCCCTTCCAACTTTTGCTGATGCACTGAGTGTATAAATGTCTGCATCAGTTGCGTCACAGAGGGCCCAGTAATGCCCTGGTGGTGTGTGTGAAAGCAGCTGAGTGGTAACACACAGGGTTTGTGGCAAGGAGCTACTCCAGACGTATGAAATGTCTCTATATGTATGAGCATCTCTGGGATTTGGATGTCATGCTCTGACAGATCTAACTAGTAATTTAAAATACTATCTTTGCTGTCTACAGTGCGTTGCTATCTCTCCTGGGTGACAGCCTGTGCTGTACCCTCGCCCATGCCCAGAGCTGTTAGCTAACCAAGTGACTGAGGAAAGGGGCTTGTGCAGAGCTCCCTGATGCCCAGTGACAAGGACTGATGTTCCCATTCTTCTTCTGCCTCCCCTGGAACAGGGTGTTAGCTCAGGACAGGAGAGCAGGGTGGAGAGACTAAGATGGGAATGCCTGCAGCCACCCACCCCAGTCATAGTCATCCATCCCAGAGTTAGACCTCTCAGGCAGCACTTCTAAGCTCAGCCACCTCTAAACCCAGATTTTTGGGGTCCCAAGACATCCATTTGCTGGGGTTTCTTTTTGTCCTGTGTCTGATTTTCCGTAGGTGTCATTTGTGGTTAAAGTTCTATAGTTTAAATCAATGTGCTATGATTTCTACTGGAACTGACAGCGGCATGCAAATGTCTTTGTGGCCTTGGTGCTCATTTGCACAATGGATGTGAGCACTATCCTGAGCTATAGCAAAGCTGACCAGTAAAGTGGTCCGTGTCTCCTGGGTTTCGGCAGGTCCGTTGTCACCGGAAGACTCTTGATGTTTCTTGGGATTTCATCATCCCAGTGCCTGGAGTCATGTGGTTATGTAGGAATTTAAATCTCGGTTTTTGTTAAGCATGTGTTTATATCTCGAGATCAAGGAGGACAGTTGGGCAATACGAACCTTGTAGCCTCAGACGCTTGAAGCAACAAGCAACGTCCAACGCTGACAGCAGCAATATCCGGAAGATCTCGGGATTTCTGGGGATCAGGCTCGTGGGCTGGCACCCGTGGGTGCAGCCAGCTGGGCAGCCCCCTCCGCCCGACCCCCCGGCTACAGGAAAAGCCCCCGGCCTCTGCGTCCCTCGGCCAGGTCCCCGAGAGAGTCGCCACCCGCGCTCCCCGTCGTGTGCTCGGCTCTCGCTCCCCGCTCCCCGCCGGCGCTCCTGGCCGTGCCCCGTGCCCGGGGGGCGCATCCCACAATGTCCTTTCTTGGCCAGTGTCTGGCCCGCGCCCTTTCCCGCCTCCCTGGGCTGGGCATTCAGAACTTCAGCACGGGGCGGTCCCGGCATGTGTCTGCAGCCTTGCAGGAATGCTGCTGGTCTGGTGGGTAAGTCCTCATTCCTCGCTTTTCACTGCTCCCTGCTGGTGTCCGCGAAGCTGAGCACTGGGAGAGAAAAGCAGAGGCGACTAGTTCCAATTGAGGAATATTGAATCAGGGCGCTCTGACCCCAGAGGTCCTTACTGCAAAAACCGGCTGAAAGCAGGTCCGACAAGAGTGTGTTGTTCATCGTGTTGTCCAGTTGGATTTCGGATATCCCCGGGAATAGAGTTTCTACAACATTTCTGGGTGACTTGATCTAGTATTTGATCAATCTTATCGTAAAAAATCAGGATCCTGGGGACATGTTATGAAGAGTTAGTATTTCCTTGCTGGTTTCCCAAACTTTTTGCAAATGCCAAACATCTTTTCAGTGAAGTGGCTCCTCAGTCAGGTGGCACCCAATACTGTTTTATGGAGTTATTCTCTCCCAGGCGAGGGAGTTGCATTTGATTATTTTTTTCACAAAATTGTTATCAGCCATTCCTCCAGCCTGTTTGGATTCCTCCAAGTGGTAGCACTGCTCTGTAAGCATGTCAGACACTATCCCTGATCTGGTGTTGTGCATTAATTTGTTGTTTGTGAGCTTTGTCACACCACTCAAGATGTTACTAAGGGCATCACAGAGTACAGACCCTTAAGAGATGCCACTAGAGTCCACTGGCTGACACTTGGGCTTCATACTGCTGACTGACTTTGAGTGTGGTGATCCAGACAGTCTCCAACCCACCTCATTATTCATGAGGCAAATATGTGCCTATCTCACTAATTTGTCGCTAAGCTTAATTGATGGGGTAGGTGGCATTTCGAGCTTAACTAAAGTCAATTATTGGCTCAATCAGAACCAAAGAGCTGATGCTCCATCCCCAGTGCAGCAGTCTGCTTTGCGAGGACCCTCTAGTCCTCTCCACAAAACCCCTTTCCTAGTCACTCACCTGATCCCATCTCCCATCTGCACTGACACGGCTTGCAGGCTGCCTCCTTCCTCTCACCAATCTGCTTTCCAACAACTACCAAGCCTCACAAGGATGCTTCCTGGGGTGGGACCAAGTAGACAGGAAGACTTTTCATGGGATGGACAGGTTGTTGATACATGGCCAGACTTGCTCTAAGAGTTCTTTGCCTTGCTATGTATCTGCTGTGCAGTCTGATAATTGAAATACCTTTTGATGAAATCTTGTACTTAATCCTCTCAAATATGTACATGTGCTGATATTGAGTCTAGTTTATCTAATGAAGCTTTGGATAGAGTGGTCTGTTCCTGTAAATACAGACCAGGGGCCTGGCAACGTCTTATCAGATTTTGCCCTAGGAGATAGTAAAAAGTCAGAGAGACTGTAAAGTGGGATCTGGCAGGGGCTGTGGGGCTGGGATCTGAGAAGTGAAAAGTGCTGAAGACTCAAGCACACCACACAAGGGGCTTGGACTACCACAGGCTGTGCTAGTCAGGGGAACAGCCTTGCTTTTGTTTAATTTACTGTTTTTTGACTCTTTGAGCTGTGTTCTGCAGGAAGATTGCTGGTTTAGCCTGTCTTGAACCAGTGAGAGAGCCCAATACTGAACAGTTGATAGACACTAGATTCTGGAAGGGGTGTCTTGCTGTAATTACTGTGCTGGTTGTTCTGGTGACACTGAGGCTGAAGGGTTCGCAGGAGGCTGTTGGTTCTGCAATTTCTAAGGCAGTTCCAGAAATAGCCATGCTCCTAGCTGTTTTTCTTTTCTTGCTCTCATCTAGAAAACGTGTATAGGTTTAAGCTAATCTGATCTCTTCACTTCCCTTGTACCGAACAATCTGCTATATCCAGCTGCTCACCATGTCAGATCAGAGAAGTAACCCTGAGTAGTTCGAGATACAATCCCTTTGTTGCACTTGTTTGGGTTGACTGACCATTTGTGTTCTGTCTCCAGAGAGGCCTATGGAGGTCTCTCTTCAAAAACAACATAACCACTTTCATTGTTTTATTTGCTTGCTGAGGACCATCTTTCTTCACTCCTATTTGCTGACATTCTGCATGTTGATGGCAGAGCAGTGTGAGCTCTGGTCATTGCAGTAAGACAACCACTGCAGTTCTTGCAGCCAGACAACCATTGCAGTGGTTTCAGCCATGCAATACAAATTGCCACTGTTACAACTGTAGTGGTGAGTAATTACCTGAGCACTTACTCAGCTACAGAGTCTCACTTGTCTCACACTTTGCTCTGTTGTCAAGTCCTTCAGAATAAAAATGCAGGCATGGTGAAAAGTACAGGCAGTAACAAATCTGCCTCTTGTTTTGTTGATGTCGGGAGCAGGGGCATTTTGTTGTGCTGAGTTTCCTTGTGAGGGTAATAGTCCTCTAGAAATTGTCTTCCTCTCCTGAGGAATGTCTGGCATATTCCTGACCTTCTCTTTGGGAACCCTGTCATTGGAGTTGCTGAGCTATGTATGCAGAATTACCCCAGCGACTCTGAAGGAGCTGGCTTTGCTGAGCAGGTTTAATAGCTGCAGTACCTAAGGAGCCTCCTCTGTTTGCTGAGCCTGACAGGAAGGTCCTTCTGCTCCTGCTCTGCCCAAATCCCTTGCTACATGAGCCAGCTCCTGCCAGAGCTGGGAGCTGGAGAGGCTGGGTGAGTCCAGCCAGGTTAATGCTTTACATGGAGCAAGCTTTCCCTTTGTTTCCCTCTACCCCACAAGCCTTCTGCTGACAGGCAAGATATTAAAATAAAGACTGTGTGGCCCCTATTGATTCTACCCAAGGCTTTTCTTTTTTTTCCTGTGGAAGCCTGACACGCAAAGTCTTGCACTGCAACTTTCAAATCAGGCTCTGGATCAAGTCTTGCAAAGATTGTGTGCAGCTGCAAGATTGCTGGAGGGGTTTTTATCCTCACATCAGATGGAGCTGGGGCAAATAAAAAAGCCAAACCAAAACAAGGGTAAATCACAGAGCCAGCAACTTTCTTGGCATCTCTGGGATTGTGGCTCCTCCTGCCCCTCCAGCCTTCAGAAATGTACTTGGCAGAGCTGCCCGCATAGAAAAACAAATGCTTCCCAAACCAAAACAGAGTTGGGTGTTGGTAGTGAATGGGCCAACACTGCATGCTGGCGTCATCTCTGCCCACTGCCAGCATGTTGTCATAGGAACAGCTGGATTATTTTACAATCCAGCTGTGGAGCCAATTCTCCAAAGGAGTAGCCTGGAGGGAGGAGAGAGGGGCAGGCAGAAGGCAGGACTGCTGTATTTTCTGGCAACAGGAGGGAGGAGGATTATTAAGGGAGAGAGGGAGGGAAGGGTTACCAGTGAGTGCCATCTATCATAGCCTGAAACCACAACTAGTCATTTCCAGCTAACTGAGTGCTGTTAGCTGCATCTGGGAATTATAGGCTGCCTTGTGGGAGAAGGGTGGTGAGGAAAACGGTAAATCTTTTTGTGTTGAGGCTGATAATGTGTCTCACAGCTTGCTGTCTTGCAGAGACCATGACTTGTCAGCTGTGGGGACTGCTGTGCACCTGTACATGTTCCCACCACCCCAGAAATTTGTAGCTGATCAGTTAATGGGTGTTAGCTTACCACGAAAATGATTCATCACCATTTCTCTTGCCCTTTCTGCAATGTTAGTTGCCCTGTTTCCTTTTTGGAAGCTCCTTGGATGCCGTTTTGAGGCTGCAGAGCACTGAGGGCATTGTAGGTGCCTAAGCAGAGGTTTAGTCTTTGTGCTGGCGGAGGCTGTCATACAAAAGTGAACACACATGGTCTGAAAGCAGAATATTTGCTCTTCAAGTGAACTCCAGGTCTTGCGGTTTAGCAAATGACACTGGTTTGGGGCTTGATGAGTACCCACAATGAAGATTTGATGACAAAAGCCAGGAACCTGCAGTGGCTGAGAGAAAAAAGCCCTTTGCTCTGATACAGCTGGGGCTGCTGCTCTTCTGAAAGGAGAGTGCAGGCAGAAGGTATTTGTCTGCCTGCAGAGCGTTCCTGGCCCGGGGAGAAGCGAGAGCAGGCAGGGAGGCTTGGCTGGAGGTGGTGGCGTTAACATGTCGTTCACATGCTGTGCCGTGTCCAGGGCGTGGGTACTACCCGTGTCGCCCGAAACGAGGTGGCACCATCCCGCCGTGTCCCGTTCCAGCGCTGGAGCGCCGTGCGGCGCCCCGGGATGCGGGCGGCAGGGCCTGCGAGCGTGGCCGGCAGAGGGCGCGGGCGGCGCCGGGCCCGGCATG
>VZTT01061938.1:16328-29018 GCA_013400855.1 Buphagus erythrorhynchus
GCTCGAGGTCTCCTTCTGTCAGTCACAAGGAGGGATGCCCGAGCAAGAGCTGACCATGAGTCATTGCCGGGACAGGTGAATTAACTTTGCTTTCCCCTTGCTAAACCATCTGGCTGCTCTGCTAGGCCTGACTGGCTCTGGAGACCCCTTCCCTCTGTTTGCAGGTGCCGCCAGGTTGGGAGGAGTGTTGATTTGCTGGAGGTTAGGAAGCTGCTGCAAGGGGGATCTGAACAGGCTGGATCGATGGGCTGAGGCCAGTGGTACGAGGTTCAGCAAGGTCAGGTGCCAGGTCCTGCACTTGTGTCACAACAACCCCAGGCAGTGCTACAGGCTGGGGACAGAATGGCTGGAAAGCTGCCCAGCAGAAAAGGACCTGGGTGTGCTGGTCAACAGCAGCTGAACATGAGCCAGTGTGTGCCCAGGTGACCAAGAAGGCCAGTGGCATCCTGGTTTGTGTCAGAAATAGTGTGGCCAGCAGGACCAGGGCAGCCATTGTCTGCCTGTACTTGGCACTGGTAAGGCCACACCTCAAGTCCTTTTTCAGATTTGGACCCCTCACAAAAGGAAAGACATTGACTGAGGTACTGGAGCATATCCAGAGAAGGGCAATGGAACTGGTGAAGGGTCTGGAGCACAAGTCCTATGAGGGGCACCTGAGAGAGCTGGGGTTGGTTGGCTTGGAGAAAAGGAGGCTCAAGGGAAACCTTTTTGCTCTCTACAACTACCTGAAAGAAGATCATAGTGAGCTGGGGGTCAGTCTCCTCTCCCAAGTAACAAGTGACAGGACAAGAGGAAACAACCTCAAGTTATACCATGGGAGATTTAGATTGGGTATTAGGAAAATTTCTTAACCAAAAAGGTTGTCAAGTATTGGAACAGGCTGCTTAGGGAAATGTTAGAGTCACCATCCCTGGAGGTATTTATAAGATATGTAGATGTGGATTTTAGAGACATGGTTTAGTGGTGGACTTGGCAGCGCTGGGTAAATGGTTGGACTCTTAAGGGTCTTTTCCAGCCTGAACAATTCTTATTCTCACATGCAGTTTTTGCCAGAGCTTGAAGGTCCAATTTTATTCCTTGATTTTGAAGTGAAAAGTGTGTGACAGATAAGAACCACAGAAGGCCAGGGAGTTTAGAAGACTCTCGCATAGTGATTTTGCCCTTTGTCAGAGCTCAGAAAAAATACTGAGCCTTTTTCCATACTTCATTTGGCATTTTTGTTTATCTCATGTATGGATTGATGCTGTACATGCAGACTAGACTCTAGGAGAGATTTGAAAGGGCAATAGCTGTCCTGTACCTTATTGGTTCTTAACATTTTAATTAAATACAAGTCAGATTTGCAAAGAAATATTTTAGGCACTTCCATCCATCCTTTTTCTATTCTTCTGGCTCCTCACAGTGGTCTCTGTTGACCCTGCCAGTGAAGACTTGCAGTCCCCTTTAGGGATATAGTTGGTAGGACCTTGAGTACTCACATCCAGCACACAGCTTTCAGCATGTGTGCTTCTTTACCAACACACCTCCAAACTTGTGAGAGAAGCTCCAGTGAGAACTGGCAGTTTTAAATTATTTTCAGGATTTGGACTTACTAGTGAAGACGCCTGTTTGAAGAAAACTACTTCTGGGCCTTTTTAGTAGTGCAGTTCTGGACCTGGCTCTCATTCTAAAGGAGTTATTTGCAGATTAAAATATTGTAAAATATACAAAGAAAATGCTTTGCATTGTATCTAAACTACCACTCCAGTTAATTCCACATTTTTGAGGAGACAGAGAGATTCCTCTTTTCTCATTTTATTTTTGGTCTCTACTGCTCTGGGGACATGTTTAAGGAGACAAACTGCAGGCAGTGACTAATGAAGTCTCAAATGTCTTTCCATGATAAGACAGTCACCAGTGTGGAAAATACTGCACTTCTTCTTAGGGGAATTTTGTCTCTTGCTTTCTGCTATAAGGAACCCACTTTCCTGTTGTTCTTTATTTTAGGCTTCAGCAGAGAAGATTTAGGGGGTTTTAGGCAAGTCAGAAGGACCTTTTTTTTCTAGAGCTTCAGCAGCCTCTCATCACTGTGGTGCTGAGGTAGACTTTCTTTCCAAGTTATCCCCAGTCTGAGCTGTTACATATTTACCTGGTTTCATCTCCCATGCAGCCTGTCACCCTGGTGCTGTGCCATCACTTGGTAAGACTTGCCAGCTGTGTGGCTGTTGTGGACAATCTGTTGAGCTGAGTGATTTGGCCAGAGCAGCAGCACAGGTCAATTCGGTGCAACAGTAGCAGTGCAGCCCCAAGCCTGCTGATATGCAGATAGGCAGCTGCTTCCAGTGCATGGATAAGCTCTTGTGATGTGTGTAATGTGAGCAGCAATTGCTGCTCCCTAAGTTTTGCTTGGATGCAATGTAGGATCTGGTTGCTTATGATATAGCTGTATGGAGCTTTTACTTTTCAAAAGGCTGGTTATGATAGGTAACAGGACTGTCCACCAGTAATTACTGAAGAGGAGATATGGAAGCTGGGGCAGAATATGGGATGGAAGCAGAAACAGGAAAATAAAATTGATACAGGGTAATTATGGGAGGGAAGGGGAGATAGGACATCGGCTTTTATGAGGAGTTATTAGTGTGAGTCCAGGGAAGAGTAGCTGAGAATTGTCCTGCGGAATTACTTGATCCATGTTGGCACTTTGAGGGTGCTATGTGATGGCTGGAACCCAGCTCTGCTCCAGGAGCTCCCCAGCAATTATAAGTCCCTGGTAAGGTGAACTGATACCTTTAAATGAGGCAATGTTCAGCACCCAGGCTGCTGTGCCACTGCTCCTGCCAGTGGTGCTGGTGATGTCAGTGTGGGAAACATGCAGCACTTAGAGTGTGCTGCTGCCCAGCTCCTTCTGTCTTTCAGGTTCTTTCTCTTCTTAAATGGTCCTGTGTGGTGCACTCATGGTGACTGATGGATCCTATGCTTAATGCTACATTCCCAGAAAATAAGCAGTTCAGCACTGAAACAGGGCTTAGCTGCACTCTCAGACAGAACTGCCCTTGCAAAAATGAGCTTCAGGCACTCCAATGCATTGTTTGACTAGGGGTTTCCCAGACTCCTTTGTTTGAGACTCTCTTGTAAGGAGTCCAAATGGTTTTTTTGAAAAAGGTCATTAACAGACAGTCCTGCAGACCCCCTGAATGTGTTTATTGTCTTGAACTGCAAACATAGATAGGTGTGATGTTGCTGGGTCTTGGCATTTGGTACCCGTCCAAGCATCAAGTATACCACTGCCTTTTGAGCTGTAAGACATTAAAAAATAATAATGTATCATGTCAGAGTTGATTCCTCTTCCTCTGACTCCAAGAGTTTTTCTGCTTGCAAGCATTTCAGTTTCCTAAGCTAGCCTCAGGCTTTTGGTTTTGGTGGGTTTTGTTTTGTTGTTTTGCTTGCTTGTTTGTTTATTTTTAAAGCAAACATGATCAGGTCAGTTTTGACCCTCTAGTGTAGTCATTAGCTAGTAGCAAACGTATTGGAATCACTTGATGATAAAAGAAATAAGTGATCAAGTGAAGACTTTTAGACTTTCTCAAAAAAAATCAAACATGCCTTTGCTCATCATGCTTACAATCTTGATATTGCAGTAATGAAATCCTGTAAAGGAGAAAGGCTTAAAAGTATGGACAAATACGAAACTAATTAGCTTGCTGTCATTGTCCGAGCTGAATGAAGTGCTGAAAGAGAATAAACATTCACAGTGAAACACAGCATGGATCTAAACAAATTCTTTTTGCTTTAGTAATAATCTGTAGGGCTTCCTTACTAAAGTAATGACTGGAGGATTTTTTATTGTAAAGCTGGGTTTGTGCTCTGACACCATCACCGCTGAAGCTGCGCAGTTCAGCACGGACCTGCTCTTGCCACAGAGGTCTGGCCGGACTCTCTCTCTCTCCTGTCAAAGTGTTTCTTTTTGCAGGCCATCATTGTAGCTGCATGTGTTTTATTAAGCATGCAGCTGTACACATAGTTTTTGATTTGGACTCCTGCCCTTTAAAGATCAGGCCATGAGTGATTATGGTTTTAAAATTTGCTTTGGAACTAGTACGATCCCTTTATTTCCAGAAGTAGCTGGTCAATGGATTTGTCTTTATGTAAAGAAATTTCTATACTCTGGCCTGAATGGAACTTGTCAGCTGCAGGAAGGATTGTAGCTGCAGCTATGTGTGCCATGAATTTCTGAAGATTTCCATTGCCACCCTCGTTTAAACATCCCCCAGCCCTGCTATGAACAAATGAGAGATACTCACCCTGCACCCTGGCTATGAGCCAGGGATATTAGAGCTCGGGCTGGAGACAGAAGGGGAGAACAGAAAATAGTGTCAACTCATGAATCATCTCAGTGAGGATCGACACTCACTATTAGCAAAACCAGAAAAACCTGGGGTTGCTGCTTAATAAGCAGTTTATTTCTTGTCCATGTTACAATGTGTAAGTGAGCTGGAAAGGCAGCAAAGCACCAGTGGCTGTGAAGCTGCTTGTGCTTCATGCACAAAGGGCACCTTCTCGGCCTGTCCTGTTGCAGCAAGACACCTGTAGGGCTGTGGATGCAGTGTATGAGGCTCTTGGCTGGTTTTGGATGGTTTCCTAAGGTGACAAAGTTTATGTAATTGTGCTGTTTACCATGGGGCCCTTCTGGCAACTTTTGAACATGTGGAACAGTTTCAACCAAATTTGAGAGAAGAGCAGAAATTGTTACATTTCTACAGGTTTTGTGAGGTTCTACAGGTGGACAGAAGAATCAAGCCTGGTTCAGTGCCATGCCATGGAAGAGAGTGCAGCTGGTTTGGACCCTGGTCTGGCAACTATGTCCAGGGATGTACAGGCACCCTGTATATGCAGGGTGTGTGTGTTGGTACCACAGCCAGCACACACATGCACCAGAACTAGCCAGAACCAGGGATGGGAGAGGTGGGAAGAGGAAGCCAGGATTTATGTCATGTGGGAGAGGTGTTCAAAGGCAGGGGACACCAGTGTGGAAATTGGCTCACCTACTGTTTTCTTCTGTTCCAAGATCCTTATCTAGACCGGCTTGTGCTTCTTAATGCTGGAAAGAAATCTTGACAGTCTGTGTTCATGAGTGAAGATTTACATACTCCTCTCTGTAGCTTCATGCACTTGAGTATAAGAATCACTTGGCTGGTTGCATTTTCTAGGCTCTTCTTTAATCAGGCTTGAAGCTTGAAAGCAGTACCTGCATCCTGAGGAACTTTGCAGGGATTTAGGTGCAACCCATCAGCTCTTGGCAAGTTTTCAAGGTGGCATAGCTTCTTTTTGTAGAAAGTCTTCACTGCTTGGTCTATACTTTCCCCTTGTAGCAGCTGAAGTTTCTTTTTCTGTTGATGCAGAAACTTTATGGACCCACAGTCTTTTTTTTTTTTTTTNGATATTTCTGTGGCTCCCCTTTTTTTTTTTTTTTTTTTTTTTTTTTTTTTTTTTTTTTTTTTCCTTTTTTTTTTTTCTTTTCTTTGGGCATAAACAGCCTCATACCCAACCAGGAACCATAGTTTTTGCCTTATGGAGCACCTTACTTCATTGCTCTGGGGGGGCTGTAGCTCAGTTTTGCAAGGTGATCTACTGTACAACTGTTGGATCTTTGAGATTATTTGCATACCTTGGGAATTCCTCCTTCATCTGTGCCACACTGCAGTGTGTGTCATCTGAGCTGGTTTGCTGAGTTAGCCATGTGCTTTTTGACTCTGGGGTCACCTTAACTGTCCACCCTCCTCTCTGGATCTGGAGCTCATGGCCTCTTGTCTGTGGTTTGAGGGTGTAGCCAGCCCCCTCTGGTTGCCATGCTCCCTGCTTCTGCAAGGTTATACAAGGAAAGCTGAAACTTTCTTGCCAGAGGCAGGGGAGCAAATTCAGTCTCTGGCAGACCTGGAACAATGAACAGCTTGGAGAAGGTGTGCTTCCAGGACACATGCCAGCACTGAACCAGCACCAGTGGCAGGTTTACAGAAATGCCACAGGCAAAACGAGAGCTCTGGCAATTCACAAACTCCCCAGGTTTGACAGGCAATCATCCAGCCTCACCTCTTGTGTAAGACTGGCCCCTTCATTTCAAGCAGTTACCTCTGTCCCACACCCAATAATATGGGCTTGCTAGAAGCACTTTTGGGAGGTTAACTAGTCTCAGTGCAGAATCCAATGGAGACAGAGAATCTACCGTGTGTATGGATTGATCAGCCACACTCTACAAAACAGTGTTTCATTTCTAATCAGAGGTTGCCTGGTAATGGCATCCGGCTGTGGTTCCTGTTCTTCCTTTCTTCAGGAGATTAAGGACTTTTTGAGTGCTCCATGTTTACTCCCTGGGATTACAGTGGAATAATGACACTTCCTTCTAGTGTTCAAGATGCTAAACAGGCTGAATTTACTGTGGGGCAAATAGTGCAGCTCTCAGCCACTGCAGTCTCTCTTCCTTCTCCATTCCCCAGTGATCAACATCCCTTTTAAAGTAGGGAAGTGATGCTTTTGCCAGTGCTGTACACTGGCATCCATATACTTTCCTTTACCCCTAACCACCATGTTCTTCTCTGACTGTCTGCTGTGAGGACTCAGGCTGGATTTTAACCCATATTCCCAATGAGAAATGCTTGGAGCTATTTTATATGATGCAAGGTGCTTGTTGAATCAGAGAGGGACAAAACCAGCAGTAACAGAAAATCTCTTCTGAGTTGTAAAGGCCAAAAGGAATTAATCACTGCAGGGAAATGGGCCCTCTCATCTACGCAGAGGGTGGGAGAGAGAAAAAAGGAAGTGCCTTAGGATGGAGAAAGGAAAGAAAGGTCCTTGCAGTGTCCCTGTCAGTACTAAAATAAATCTCTGAAGAGACAGAGAGGGGAAACAATAGCAGCAGAAAGCTGCCAGAGCCATGGAAGAGCAGAGCCTTAGGAGCAGATCTTTTCCTGGTGAAAGGCTGCCAGCTCGGGACCTTTGTGGTTAGTTTGCTTTGGTGAACTCAGTAACTTCTGGCATGCACTTGTCTTTTTTATCCGTGGACTGCTTGCTAAATAGGCAGAGTGGTGATACTGAGGGCAATATCCTAGCAGGAATGTAGCTGAGCCATTGAATCAAATACTGGATTTGAACTAACCCAGTCAGTCTTGTTTTGGAGCAACTAAACTGTCTGGTGGGCTGGAAAAAACTCTGGGGAACCTTGACTAAGGTTGCTAGAGAGCAGTGTAGCAGAGAATTTCCATCCAAAAAGGATCCAGGCAACATGTCCTTACAGTAAACAGAAGAAAGCCTTGCAATTCTGTGATCCTTAAGCATAAGGGGGAATAGATGAGGCTGCTGGGAGCAGGCTGACAGCCCTGGGAGGTTTTACACTGACAGAGCACATCTGTAGAGCAGAGCTGCCAGGCTGTCGTGCAAACCCACTGGGGGACACTTCAAGCACATGCTGTCTGCAGCTCTGGGGCTCCTCACACCTTCCTGGGCGTGACTGCAGGCAGGGAAGCAGGTCAAACCATCGGCATTATTAACAGCAAATCTGACATCTGTGCTGGCCAGTGGAACAGCCCAGGCATTTGGTTTGTTTATTTTTCTTCTGCCTTTGGCACTTTTTCTCTCTCCAGAAGGCGCCCTGAGCGCGTTGCTAGCACACTGCTTGGGGTAAGCACTAAACGAAACTTACACTATTTTGAGGAACCCAGCTCAGGCATTTTTTTAAATGACTGCTGCTTTTTTGTGATTCTTGGACAAATTGAAACTAAAACCTCTTCACTGACACACTGTTTTTGTCCTTTGTGCTGGTAGGCTGCTCTGTGGCTGCAAACCTCCACCATATCCAGATTCTGCTCTCACTTGGCCTGATTTGACACTCTGGGCTAATTTCATGAATGTCAGTGGAGACATTTCCTCTTTATGCTGGTGCAGAGATAGTTTGGACATGAGGCCCACCATATCTAGAGGAGAGCTGCAACTATCAAAATATGTGCAATAGAGGTTCTGGAGTGCAGAACGTGAGCACATAACTTCTGGGGACTGCTCTCCTTCCTCCAGCTTGCAAGTAGCTTTGCCAAGAGCAGGTTTTCAGCTGGGAGCTGTTGATTTGCCCAGGACTTGCTCTGCAGCACTAGGGAAATGGACCTTTGCATTGACCTTGGTCTGGCTGGAGATGTCCTTCAGAGGCACCTGCTCTCCTCCTTCCTTTTCCTACTTCCAAACCTACCTGTCAGCATCCTGGTGCCTGGCATCATGAGCTACTTGCTTTCTTGATCTTAAAAACAGTGGGACTCAGAATGTTAGGCTCTTTGGAGCAATTAGAGTATATTTTTAGCTGAGCTGCTTTTGAGGGCATTTGCGTAGGTACAGGCACTGTGGCCAGGGATGAGGTCTTGGAGGCTTGTGACTGCTAAGATGCTGAACAGAGATCTGGTGAGTCTGTCAGTTGGGGTTCACTGGTCCCTCTGGGGGTGTTGTAGGGAGGGGGCTGGGGTGGGTGTAGCTGGTCATATGTATCAGCAGCCAAAACCTGGTGTTGTAATGTCTGAGAGACTCTGAGTTTGGAAAAGGCCCCGATGATATCACCCTGCAGAACTGTTAATAATGCAGGAAAGGAAATGTTCACAAGGCTTTTCCAGATCTTTAATGGAGAGAAATTAATACTCTTTCTTCCTATGCCCATTGCTCTGTTTGGAAATGGCTTTCTCTCACTACCAGGCATCAAAAGGGATGGTTCTTTCCCTTTTTTTCTTCTCTTTGCTGTTGCAATCTCCCTACCACATGTAGCAGTGAGTGTTGAGGGCAAAGAGTATGAGAGCAGTAGCTCTTCTGCACAAGCTCCCTGTGAGGACACTGAACTCTGCATACCATCCTTCACTTTTTCTTAATCCACTTCCAGTAGAGATAAAAAAGCAATGGTGCTTTTAGGGCTGCCACAGATTATGCAAAAAAGAGATTTAGTTCTGCAGGAGCTCTCCCATGCTACTTCTCCTTTGTGGCTCCTCTGTCTCTGCAGTTCTCCATATCCCACAGCAACCCAACATGACCACCAGCCCTCATCAGAACCCCTTCCAAATTCTGCAATGGAGACCAGCTTGACTGCAAGACATTTCTTGTTCATTGTGACTGTAGCCTGCTGCTTAAGAAAGCATCTCTTTCCTGGAAGTGGGGAGTGATACCATGCAGAGATTGCTTAGTTGCTCTCAGCTCTGCTTTTTTATCATGATCCACCCACTGTCACAAGGTCCTTGGGAAAGTGGGAATTAGAAATCCAAAGCTGGAGCCAGTTAACGTGAGTTAAGTGAGCAGTACTCCACATGGCACAAGGAGCATGAACAATGATGTCAACCAGTGACTGCATGAACTAGGTGATTATCTCTGTGATTTTTCTCAACCAAAATGTGAAGAATAACTTAATGCAATAAGACTTACAGACTGACTGGGCTGGTGTGTCATACTGAGAACAAGTGAAGATAAGGCCTGTTAATCTTCTTTGCTGGGGGAGCTTTCTCTTGTAGCCAGCTGCTCATTGCCAATGCACAGAGACTTGCTTCCCCCCTTCCCTAGTGCATGGGCTGGTCTTCCTTCTGCCATCTGTGATGGATGAGATCAGTGTGGAGCTCCCGCCCTCCTGCATGCAAGAGAGACAAAGTCGTGGGAGATTTGAGAAAGGGGCAAAGCAGGTAACAGCTGTGGCTTTCACAGAATTTCATGTCCTGGACTCATAGATTCCAGCATGGACTTGCCTGCCAACTGGCTGAAAAATGACTGTGATAATTTGTTTATGCTTGCAGCAAGCAAGGTCCTACCCTTATGGAAACAGAAAGATAAGAGATGGAATCAATTTTCTAGTAACTTTCAATTTTAGAGTGCAGCCCAAAGGACAGCAGTGGGGAGCAAGTCAGGCAAGGGGTCTGTGTTACATTACAGTTGTGATAAAGGCCAGTGTGATTTTCCTCTTGAGGAGGGGAGTGAGGATCTCTCTTGAACAGTTTACCAAATATTGTGATCTGAACTGGGGACAACTGGAGGTGTTGACAGACAGGGGAGAGAGATTGAACATAATGCTAACCAGTTTAGCCAAAAGATGACATAGGTGGGGGAAGCATTGCTGTCTCCAAACATCTGTGAGGAGATAGGGATTGGGTTAGCAAAAGGGAAAAATTTAAACTTAGCATCAGGAAAGTACTTCCTAGAACTGAACTGTGTCTCCACAGGGAGGGGGTGGGAGTCTCATATCTGGCAAGACGGAAACAGTAATAATAACGAATGTGATTACTTGCTATGTAATGATAACAAATAATATAAATAAGTCTTGATAAAGAGCTAGATTTCTCTGATAGCAACCAAATGCACAAGCCAGGGATGAGCAGAGTGGGACTTGGCAGGTGTCTGACACTGACAAGGGTGCACCTTGGAGTTCTGTTGACTTCTTTGAACCACAAAGCCTGTATTTATGTTTTTGTTCACTTAATACTTCAGAGCAGAGATAAATTCAATTCCTGGGCCTTTCTCTGAGGTTTTTCATTTGAATGAGAAGTCTGGCACAGCAGTGATCAGTTTGTGCTCTATTTGCTGGCAGTGGGATCCCAGAGACCTACCCCCATCATCTTGATTCATTCTCATGCTGTTTGGAGTAGAAGGATCTCCCAGCAAAGAAAGCAGAAAGGCAAATGTACATTTTGGTTGGGGGCTGTTTTATGAGATGAGCTGGGACTGGAGTGGGGTCTTAAATGGACAATCATATCCAGGAATATGTGAGAATCATCTCCTCTGAGATGTGGCCAGGATCCTAGATACCCTGGCAAAGGGAGCCCCGCCTACAGAGCAGGCAGAGATGTAGATGAGGAGAGTAACTTGGTCTATGGACCCATGTGAGCCCCAGACACTCAGACTAGAGAGCCAAGCCCTGGGGTTTCTCTGCAGCTGCTTTCTTGGAAACAGACTAGAAACAATCTCCTGTTAATACACCACTTGAAAAGATGGGGTTAAGGCCAGGGTTTGGGGGCTTTTGGTTTTGGTGACTGATGAGCCCTTGATTTGCTTTGGTAACCCAGGAGCAAGATGTCAGCATTTCATTTGCTTTCCAAACTTAAAGCCTTGGTTTTGTTTAGCATGGTTTATAGTGCCAGTCCTGGAGTGTTAAAATGTGAAAGGGGAATGCCCTTCACCTGCACCCTTACCTTCACCTGTGCCCTTACACTTCTTCTGCTGATGATTACGTCCTGAACAGTAATCATAAATTGAGAGGAAAATTGTGACTGAGGAGGTGCTGGGAGAACTGCACCACTCCTGGTGCATCACCTGCCCCACGAGTGGAAGAGGAAATGGGTGACTCAGGGCCTGGGAGCACTGCTATGGCAATTGTTTTACAGGGCCTGGTTTCAGAGTGGCTGAATGCTCTCCATGGGGATCAGTCTCTGTCCACAACAAGCTATGTGAGGGCTGAAGGAGAGGAGTTTCCAGTCCTGCCTTACAACAGCCCTGCAGCACAAAAATGTCAGACCAGAGGCACCTGACTGTGCAAATGTGAGGCATGGTCAAACATGGGGAAAAGAAGACAAGAAAATGGGCTGGTGCTTGAAGACATTTTTTACCCTGAAGCACATTTGTTGGAGTACACAAGGAGCCCTCTCACAGTCCATAGGAAAGCAAGCACAAAGGGAAAATAAACTCTAAGAATCAGGCACCTCAACAGCCAGATCAGCAGGTTGTTGTCCACAGTTCCCCCAAAATAGGCTGCATCATTTCAGAGACACTTTCACTCCCCCTAGTCCTGCTGCCTTCATCCATGAACAGTCCCCCAGCATGCTCCTACCAGCTACTTGTTAAACTGCCACGTGGAGCTTGGAGGAGCTGAATGCAGAGGGGAAAAGGTGAAGAGAGGATGCTGGCTTGGATGTGGTGGCCAGCCTGGGCAGGAGGAACACAGCATGCTTACTTGGAGATCCACCTGGATCTGTGGAGATCCACCTGATGAAGACTCCCTGCTTCCCCAGGATCTTATGGGATGGCTACAAACCATTGCTTCTAAGGATGCTTCCAACTTGCCCTGATGTGCAAATCAAACCTGCTCTTCCTCTATGGCCCTTCCTCAGCTAAAGGCTCTCTTCTTCTTTGTGCTGAGAAGGGTTCAGCTCCTTGTGTCCTTGAGGCTGAAATGATGGAAGTAATACCCAATGCTCTCAGGTCTGTTTTCCATCATAAGAAGCTGTGTGGCTTACCCAGAGCCAGCTCAGTATGTGGAAATGGATTGAGTGGCCAGTTCTGGGACAGAGCCAGCCTGCAATGGCAGCATACCTCCAGTGCAAAATTTGGTGGTCAGCTTTTCTCTCAGGTGAGACAAATAGGTAAAGGGAGCCCCAGGTGGCAGCATGCACACCATGTGCAGTATGAAAGGAACCTCAGAGCTGTGTGAAATCCATTAACAATGTCACCTGTCACTTTTATCTGGCTTGTGGGCCTGGCTGAGAGCTGACCAATTGTCACACTAAGTCCAGCTCTTTTTTCTGATAGAGATAAACCAAGCAAGCCCTGAGCTCACCTGTACTGAAAGGGTCCCACATCTGGCTCCTGAAGTGGTGTGGCACTGCTCAGGAATGTTGCACAGTGGGAGGCCAAACTGATCCTGTTACAAGAGGAGCAGCCAGCACAGCCAGCCCGGCTTTGCACACCACTCATGAGGGCAAGCACTTGGGGAATGGTCAT
>VZTT01061938.1:32007-43221 GCA_013400855.1 Buphagus erythrorhynchus
TGAACTATTTTGGGAGTTTTTATGATGGAACAATATTTTTTTGGTAAACAAACGGAAAGCTGTTAAACAGGGACCTTCACCTCACAGCTCCCAGTTCAGATCCCTCACTGCTGCGATGCCACAGTGACTGTACTGTCCACTCTGCAGAGCTCCCTTCGTGGCTCCTGCAGGGGCAAAACAAATAGCAGCTCTTTTTTTTTTTTTTTTNACAAAACCAAACAAAAAACAAAACAAAAAACAAAACAAAAAAAACCAAAAACAAAACAAAACAAAACAAACCCAAACCAAAACCAAACCAAACCAAACCAAAAAACCTGAGAGAGAGAAGAAAAAGAGCAAATTTGGTTTAAGCAGCAGAAGCACTTTCTTAGTGAACTTAACCCCTAACACACCTGAGGACAAGCTGTATATTGTCTCTGTGTCATGGTATATGACTGTGTAGCAGCTAGCTACATCCCAGGCTGGATTTCCTCAGAGTTACTGGTGACACATGAATCCAACCAGCAGTAATACAGGGCCCACTGTATACAACAGGAAGACTTCCTTTTTCACAATGTCTGTTAATAGGAAGCCCTGATGGAGTCATAGAATACACAGAGGAAGATGTTTGTCTGGAAGAATTGAGCAGGGAAAGAAAGGGCAGAAACATTCCCCACTCTATAATGGATGTAAACTGTTCCTCAGGGGAAAAACCCATAAGAGGCCAGTGAGTCCTCCTTGCTGCCACAGGCTAAAATTAGTTTCACTATTCCTAGGTACTGGTGGCAGTGGAGAATCTAGTCTTACATGGGCTATATGTACCCCAGCCTTTGGGGGAACTGATTGATGGCTATCAGTTGGAATGAGCCAAGCCATTTATCTGCTCCACATGTTTTGTCCATGTCACAAAGGCAGCTTGTGGTTTTGCTCAGTTCCTGGAAAGTCCAGTCCAGTTTGTACAACAGTGCTGGCTCACACAGTCCCTACTGGCAGCCATTAATTCCAGAGCATGCAGATCGCTGAAGAATCTCGAGGGATGCCATTCTTCTTCTCTCTCTGCCCCTTGATCCACTCTCAGACTTACCAAGGAGTTGTAGTTTGCCTCTGACAACACGCACAATGGGATCTTTTGTTTGTGCCACACTGATTCTGCCTTGAGATCTCTCTTGTAACTCATTAACTATTCTTACTTTGAGACTCTGCTACTAATGATTTTTTTAGAGGAGCCTTCAGTAAAAGTGACTGTGAGCAAGTGCACCTTCTCCCTGTCAGCAAGTGCATCTCCTCCCTGGCCAGCTGTCTTCCCTTCTCTGTGGGCAGTTGCAAACCCTGCACTTCCCTCTCTCATTCTCCAGTTTCTAGGGTTTTTTGTTTGCTTTTTCAGCCTCAGCAGACCAGCTCATGCTCTTAGCCTTCTCCATTTCATTCTGATGTTTCCTGGGATTCTTTCTGTGTCTGTGTGTGTGCATGAACCTCTTCTCACCTGTAGGTCTTCAGCAACCTCCCAGGGCAGCTTCCCCAGCCCGCTGTTCCTGCTCTTCCTGCCCTCTGCACAGAGTGCCTTCCTTGGCTCTGTGGTTTGCTTTCTGCCATGTAGGAGCAGAATTCACCTGGCTCCACTATGAGAGTGCCTGTGCTGTACATGAGGACTGAGAGTCCCAGGACTGCTGGGGGGACATGGGCTGAACATCTTTGGGAACTGCAGCAGTGATGCAGTGGGAGACATGAACACCAGTCCTCAAGCTCTTTGGCATTTAAGGCACCCCCATTCTGCAGCTGAATGTACAGAGATGGATTTACTCAGGTCTTTTAAAGCCAAAGTCTGCATTTTAAACAGATATCTAAGCTGTCACAAGTCCTACAGCTCATATCTGCGTCAGAATTCCACCATTGGAATCTCCTATTTCCTCTTGAATTGGCTTCTCTGTCTTTAACCACTAGCATCCCCTCTCTTCATTGCACCCCACATTTAGCCCCATGATTTGAACTTAAGTGTGCTTAGTTGGTCCATCTGCCCCACAGAGAACATACTTCATCATCAGTAAATAGCTCAGCTCTCTTCCTTTTGATCTCTTTTTCTCCTGAACTGTGTATACTCTTCTGTGGGACTTTATCTCTTAGCACCCAATGGCTTACCTAAATCGGTGTCACTTATGTCTGTAACTCCTGTTCCTCCTGCTCAGCCTCATTCCTTCCTTAAAGAAGGCTTATCTTTCTGCTGCAGTTTTATTTCTCCAGCTTTTCTCCATCTTGGTCTCCCCCAGGTTCAAGTGCACTTAGTTTTCTATGTAAGTCAGAGAGCTATGCTCCAGAATGATCACCACATGGGAGAGGGGACAGTCCTACAAGACATGGCAATCTAATGTGTTTTGCTTATGTTTGTCTTGTGCCTCTTTGGGCCTTAGCCTAGAGTTGTCCATCTCTGTCTTCTTTGTGTCAGACCATCAGAGCCAGCTTTATGAACCTCTGCTTGGGTCTGAGCACTTGTCTCATGGAGGTGCAGCAGAATGCATGGGTTTTGTCCCAGCAATGCCTCTGCTGTGACTTGTAGCCCTAGACCTGGGGCACCAGAAGGATGCTCTGCATCTCTGGTTTTTATGGCTGTTCCTTCAGTAGATAAATATACCCACAAAGCTGGAAGGCAACCTAGCCCCTCTATGGCTGTAACAACATCCAGCTATACTACATGGTCAGGCTGCCTTTTACTTGGGAGGAGCAGGGAAGAGGTTTCAAGGAGTCACACTGGCAAAAACAGCACCCTGGGCAAGAGCTTGGAGTCCTGCCTCATCGGTCCACCTATGCCTTTATGAAGGATGTTCTTTCTCTCAGCTTCCAACCTGCAGGCATCTCCTGGTCCTCTGTTGTTTATGATACTGCAATTTGTTGCCTTGGAAATAAGTGCTGGTTTATCCCAAACAGAGCCTACAGTTTCACAGCGCAATCAAGCGAGAGGAGCAGATGGCTACCCCATCTCTTCTGTTGTATTTCCCATTATCCTCATCCACAGTTGGATGACAGGAATCTATGATTCAGTGCAAGTATCTGTGGCCCGGTTGCATCTACCCATGTAAGCTGGGGAGCCATGTTTCTGCTGGGATATGACATGCCTTTGTGTCTAGCGTCACTATTTTGGCTTCCTGTAAATGGAACTTGACCAAAAAGTGAAAAAACTCAACCTTCTTACTTACTTCAGTGGTGTATAGGATCAGGGGGCAGAAGGGAAGTTCAATAACTGCTGCAATTTCTGTTTCCCAGGGCTTTGTAGTATCTGTCCTTAAGCTTTCAACCCTCTGCAACCTCATTTTACTGTTTTACATGTTGAACTTTGCACAATATACACCTTGTACTCTCTGTAGACACTGGCATTCTCCTTTCCTGCAGCTCTCCTGGGCTGAAGCTGCAGTTTAGCAGCAACTGTGCTAGGTAGGACTCAGGGAACTGTGTGAAGGCTAGATCTTCATGCAAATGCCTTTGCTTGGAAGCAGTTTTCAAAAGAGCTGGCGGTGCAGAGACACAGTGGTGTCATGGCCCTAATAGGCACTTGGAGAATGGAAGGGATGTGGGGACTCTACAGGGCTGAGGAACCTTCAGGATCTGAAATGGCTGGGGGAATCAGCACTTCCAAGCCCAAGACTAATTGCTTTGCACACAGTTCTGCTTTCATTCCTCAATGCTATTCTTTGCGATTCAATCTGATTTGTTTGAATTCTGTTCTGAGGCTTATGTCCTACCCAGCACTTTGCTGCATAAGTGCTGTCTTTCCTTGCCTGAGCAAATTTAGGCTGGAGATTAACAGAGTATTTTTTCCTTTCCAAGTAGTAAGATCCTTGGGCAGCTTTCTAGTGAGAACAGGGAAAGCAAAATTCCAATTGGTTTCAAGATTGAGCCTGGTTAGTTTATGAAGGGAGTTAGTTTATGAAGAGTTACATAAGTAGTGCTGTAGTGCTTATGGCTGGATTTAGTGATTCGGTGTCTCTTCTAGTTCTACCTTTCTGGGAGACAGCTATGTTTAAAATTAATTTGAAGAAGGGAAAATTATCCTCCAGGTTCAAATATTCTGCATTTAAAAATGGAAAATGGAGCAGAGGAGATTGAAAACTGGTTCTTGCCTAGCAGCAGTCAGGCTGCAGAGCCAGGTCAAGAAAGGAGGTTGGATTATGGAAAGAAACAAAATTGCTCTAGTTCAGTGTAGAGATGTGGCTTGGGAAGGGCAAGGTTGGGCCCTGGGGTGGGCAGTCGTGAGTGATGAGGCCAGGAAGGAGGGCTAAGTGCAGCACTGGAGTATAGGTGCAGGCTTGTGAGATACTGGAGGAGGAGAAGGGAAGAGAGTTGCTTCTGTTCCTTTCCTGCACATGACATACCTAGCTCTTTTGCTTATCACTGAACTTAACCTTTCTGCAATGAGTAACTGACTAAGGCTCCTTGTGCTGCTCCATTAATCTGTGGCTTTCCATTAACAGGCAGGTGCTTGTACCCGGGGGACCACCATGCTGACTGCCAGAGATTCCTGGCACTGGGTACTACAGAGTTAAGCAGCCAGGCTGGAGTGTGCAAACAAACAGTGAGACCTGTACTAACAACCCTGCTTTGTGTTAGTGGGAAGCACAGGCTCCAACTTCTTCCGATTTCTCACCTGTCCAGACTGGTACAGAAAGAAAATGCCTCTTGGAGTTTCAGAGAAAACCACACCTATTTACAGTGGATTCCCCAGGGCCCTCCTGTGGGGTATTAACCCTTCAGCCCCAGGCCCACAATCTGCCTTTGGTAGGAAGAATTCCCCAACATCCCTGGGGAAGTCAGCCCTTCTACATCCACGGCAGGGATTTCTCCTGCTTGTCCCCAGGGCATTGGCCCATCCACTCCCCAGAGGAAGTCACTGATTTATGTTTTCTCCCATCTGTACAGTTATCTCTGTCCTTTACATAGCTGTATGCTGGGCTCTGTCTGTGTGAACTGGGCTTCCTGACCCAGCTCCTTTCCCCAGAAAGCAGAACTTGCTCTTCTGTGTTTGCGTTGGACCTATGATCGTGTCTCTGTGTTTGTCTCAAACCCCACCAAGTTTCCCTGAGATACCAGCTCATCCCTCCCCCTTGAAATATCCATGCTTTATTCAGATTTCTTCCTGGTCTCTGTTTGCTTTCCCTCCTTTCCCTGGTTTCTGAGTTTTCTCGGAAGGAATCCCATGCTCTGGCCTCCTCAGGCTGGAGTGTTGTGTTGTTGTTTTTCCTTTCGTCGCTATGGGCAGGGATTTTGAATACTGAGCCAAGGAGAGGGAGGGAAGAAGAGAGGCAGTGAAAGAAGGAGGGAGTACAAGAAGGGAGGGAATGAAGAAAGACAGAAAAGTGAGAAAGAAAAGTGTTCAGAGGAGCAGGGTAAGGAAGAGATGGTGGAGAAATGAAATGGGGAAGGACGATAGGAGGCACTGAGGAGAGAAAGAGTTTTGGATAAATATCAGGAGATCTTTTTCATTTGTTCTTTTATTAATAGTACTATTGCCATAGACAAAGATATCCAGAGGAAGGCAAGGAATCCCCACCTCTCCCTGCCCCAAACCCCTCTAGGACACAAGGCATGAGAAATCCTTCAGAAAATGAACACTTAAGCCTAAAGCAGCCAGTAGGTGCACAGGCTGCAGGAAGCAATATGTTAGATGTGAATCTGGCAGGTAGGGAGAGAACGTGAAGCAAAAGACCCAGTAAAAATTATAGGACCTTCACTCAGCCTGTTGAAAGTAGGAAGCCTGGAAGAGGACTGATGTGTTTTGGGAACAGGGAAGAAAGTAGAGTAGCTAAGGAAGCTTAAGACACTGCAGAGAAGCTAAGTAATTCCTCCACATTAAAGAAAAAGAGGCAAATCCCCCTAATAATGCTTCTCAATTGCTGCAGAGAAGGCACCTTCAGGCAATGAGAACTTCTAAAAGCAAGGCTGGAGTCTTAAAAAACAACAGTCCTCAAGACTGGGCACCAGCACACCTGAGGAGCAGAGTGCTAGAGAATGACAGCTGTGTGCAGCAATAGGGGAGGGCAGGCAGAGCTAAGGAATTGCAGACTTAGGTCTTATTTCCATCCTAGGTAAATTGCTGGATGCTCATTACGGATCTGCAGGCTCCCATCTACCTGACTGGCTACATTACAGCAAGAAATGTATGGTTTGCTTTCTCTGTTAAAAAAATCATATTGCTGGAGCTGCTAGAAATTGTGGATTGTTTCCTGCTGTAAGAAATAACACCAGGAAGTGGATTTTTAAAAAGCTAGGGAGCACTGTCTTTCACAGGAACTTCTTGAGGATAAGTGGCCACAAGGTGATTTGTGCTGGCACTGCTGAAATACTGCAGAGCAGAAACTGTGGGCCCTGAATGCTCAGAACAGTCTGCCTCTGGGAGCCATGCAGGGGTGGCTTTATAGTAGAATGGAAACTAATTCAGACTATAGTGAGTCTGGGATAGACCTTCAGCTGGAATACACCTCCAGCTGGAATACTCTGTATGCTTCTCATCATCCATACTGGGAAAATAGGGGAAATCAGGCAGATAAAGAAAGTTACTAAAAAGATTAAACTCCTTCCACATAAGCAGGGACTGCAAGGAACACAACGTCAGTTTACAGAGAAGATGCATGGGGAAAGGATATTAATTAGATAGAACTGTAACTTTTTAATGAGACATATATATTTCAAAGTTTAGGCCAATGTCTAACTGACAAACATAAGAAGGAAATTCCTTTTTGAAGAGATTATTCCAGAACTGTCCAACATAAAAATTATTTAATTTAAGGATCTGGCACTGTCAGAGACAAGCTCTTGTGCAGCATTTTCCAGCCCCAGTATCTAATCTAATCAGTCCTACTTTTATAAACAAGTAATGTGGGGATCAATCAGCCCATCAGCCTGTGAGGCACTGTCTGACCACTGTGGTAGTGACCACTCAGACCTTAGCACTGCCACCAGCCCAGACACAGCTGCTTTCCCTCAGTGACTTAGGGGCAATTTACCATCCTCTCACTCCTACTGCTTGTGTGATTCTTCTTTTCTCAGCCCAGTTCTGGAAGATGACTGGAAGTAATGTTTTTTTTTTTTTTAAATAAGACTAGAAATGAGTTAAGGATTCATGAAGGAAGCAGTTAAATCAGATGTGAGTTGTGGCCAAGGGGGTGGTGAGACATGTTGCCAGAGGTGGCCAAATGGCAGCTACGTCTGGTCTTGTATCACTACCATTGTCTCCTGCAGGGCGAAGCTCTTTCTTGCTGCAGATGGGTATTGTACTGTGGCTTACAGGCGTTTGAATGTACAAGTTCTAGGTCACATCCTTCAGTGAATGGTTTTCAGAGTTGGCCATCAGGATTGCATACTAATACTGAAGACAAAGATCAGGAGAAAGGGAAGCAGATTCATGAGGATTTGGGTGATTAAAGTGGATAGGTAACAGATGAAATGCACTGTTTCACATAGCAAATATTGGATGGCAGGTGTGCAAGCAAGCAGCAGCTCTGAGGAATCCCACTTAGGCAGAGACACAGCACAGCTCTCTCAGTCTCGGTGGTGAGAGGAGACCATTAACCCTGTCAGTCTGCATGAGAGGCAATGCCAGAGAGACTTTTACATGTAGGACATCAATGTGGCTTCATATCTGCCCAGCATATCCCACGTGCATGTTGTTGTGCTAGTCAGCCCTGAAGAGATTGCAGAAAGGAGGTGAACTGGAATGGCTAACATCCTAATTAGACTTAGAATATTGATTAATTTCAAGCACATAAAGCTGTGCTTGGTCATGCAACAGAGATGTTTAGGTCTAGTGTATCATTGGTTTTCTTGGCCAAGAATGTCTCAGGGCAGTTACTGTGAGCTCATCACTACTGACAGTGGCATCAGGAGGGTGGAGAGGGCAAGCAAAGGACTACCACTGCTGGGCTCCTACATATGCTCTCAGTGCATTTGGACAGGGCACATTAAATATCAAGGACCCTCAGGAGCCTTGTCCATGCTGTGGCTCCTGTTGCTGTGCCACAGAGAGGGTTGTAACAGGTTTCAGAGAAAAACCTGACAAGAGGGACCAGTATTGGCTCTGCCTCCCCTGCCCACCTTAGGAAGGCACGGGCCGCCCCAGGGCAGCGTCCCCTCCACCTGTGAGAGGGCCACCAGACAATCCAGAAGAGGGATAGGTGAAGGAACAAGGGTGGTTGTGGAGCTGTTCTGTGGTGTCCTGGCCTAGGCCTAAATCCAGCTGATGAGCTGCACAGTTCATCCATGTAGAGAAGGCAGAGGAATGCATGCTGGCAGGCAAAAAGCAAAGACTTTCCCAAGGACTGAGAGCAACTCCTTTGCAGTCAAACTTCTGTGCTGGTGCAGCTCTGTTTTGCTCTAGAGTTCTCTCTGTTCCTGATAACTTTGTGGCCCTCTGTTGTGTTGCAGGGGCTGTGTTTCCATATCCATGAGCCTTCACCTTCCACACACTTTATTTTGGACAAAAATATGCAAATCATCCCTTTCATCTGAAGAGAATGCCATCTGCCAAGCAGCAAGGTACTGACAGCTTTTATGTTCTGTGCAGTGGAACTTTTGCTTTTTTTCTCTACAGCTCCTGTCTCCATTGCAAATGCTACCATTCACATTTGATTAATTTGACTTTGTCAGCACATGTTTCCACTGCAGTGGCAAGACTGACCAGCCCTGGTAGGGCCAGACGTGTTTATCTGCATCATTCAGCAAACAGCCAGTTGTAGGTGACTTTTTTGTTCACTTTTACCCACTGAAGCCACGAATTCTCAATTAATTGTTAGGCCTTTTCTAGCCAAAATGAAACTATCTGAAAAGTAAACATATTTGGTGTTTACATGAGGCAAAACACAGCTTGGGAAAAGAACAGTTCAAGCAAAGGCGGCTGAAAGAGCAAGGAAAATTCCCCTGTGAGACAAGAGTTCCCAAGTCAAGGAAGAATGATGCAAGTTTGTCCCTTTAAACATGTGCGTAAGCACTGTCCTAGGCAAGGATTGCTTCCCTGGAACTAACTCTTCCATAGTTAAGTTAAATAAGTCCCAGTTAGGACTAACTTGCATTATTGTAATAATGGAGGCTCAGCTGCCTCCAGAACCTGCAGTGGGGAAGCAGGAAAGGAAAGAAATTGTAGGCTGATGTGCTCTCCTTCCCACTTGCCAACCTTCTTCAGCACAGTCTTGAAATCCGCACTGCAAACATGCTGCAAGCGCTGGTCTTTTACAGACCAGTGGATGTTGGATCCCTGCTCCCATCCTGTGGAGTCTGGCTGGGACAGAAAGGGCCAGTACTCAAGGCTGGGGCAATAGATATCTATGTTGCAATGAGATCTCCAGCTCTGCTGACCAGTGAAAGGGAAATGAAAAAGGCAAAACCGGTGGAAGATAGAGCAGAGAGAGCTCTCTTTCTTCCAAAGCCCTGCAAAGAAGGGGAAATGGCACTTTTCCACCTTCCCCAGGGTAGGGAAAGGCTGCAGGAGGAACCATGTGCTGGACTGAACCTTGCTCAACCAGGTCATCAGCCTCTTCTGAAATCCCTTCTGTTTGTCCTCTTCCCTTCCCTCAGGATGCAGCAGTTCTGAGAAAGCTGCCATGCCCTGAAGGCAACTTGTCTGATTTGCTAGAGAGCAATACTGTTTGTCAACCCCATTGGGATACCAGCAGCTTAAGGCAAGAGGAAAGTCTGTCTTATCTGATGCAGGAAGGAATGCATATGGAAAAAATATGTCTTGGCTGACATTTCTCCTTTCCCCCCAAGATGAGGTGCCAAGATTAAGGAAATATTGGGGTTGTATGCAAAAGTGTATAAAAAGTATTCTGTCTCTCTGAAAACAAAACAAACAAAGAAAGAACAACAGCATGAGAAGATTAGTAATGAAGATACATGTGCAGTGTACTGCCAAGCCAAGATGTTACCTATTTCTGTAGGACAACTTGGGCAAGTTATATCCTATATTGAACACAGCATTTCTGATCCCACGTTCCTGCTCAGTCCCAGATCTCTCCAACTGAATTCTCTTTCTCTTGCTGAGGTACAGATGAAGAGGACAAGGTTGGAAGTGCTAATGGCAAGACCTTGTAGATGATGAATAGTGTGAATCCTCAATTGTATAAAGAAATTAAATTGATGAATGTTGAAAAGAAGCAATAACTGACAAATCAGGGGAAAGAAAACAAGGTAGGGTGAGTGGTGCCTCTCTTTGGTGTCAGGTGGGTCAGAGAGGTGGCACTGTCACTTCGCTGGGTAGTGCTGCTCAGCCCAGTGGTTTTACTAACTGCTCTTACGATGTTGTCTTTCCAAAGGAAAAGGAGCCTTTCTGTCCTGAAATGCTTTAGGAGCAGCAGCCCTGGAGCATCCACTATCTATGGCAGGGACCTGCATGCTGCACTGCAGCATGGTCCTCCAGCTGTGCAAAGCTTTGCTTCCCCAGAACAGTTTGGCTGATACAGCTGGGAAGAGGCCAATTTAGAGAGAAAGAGGAAAGAAACAAACACAAATCAGTTATCAGGAAGGACCCAGTCTGTCACCTGCTCCATGATCCCCATTTGACATCAAGGTGCTAGAACGCTGGGCACCATGAGTGTACCTGTGCTTCAGGCAATGTCCCTCCCTGATGTCCTATTGATGATAAGAAAACAAAACAGCTGGGAAGAGGAGCCTTGGCTGACAGCCCTTGGCCCTTGTTTGAGGGAGACAGCGTTGTGTGGGCATGAGGAGGCCAGACTGGGGGAGGGATGAGATGAGAAGGTTCTTGCCTCCCACGGGACAGTGGAGTGACCCTGCAGCCTTCCCTGTTCCCGTGCCTTTGCTACCCTGGGTGAGGCGGGCTTGATGGTGGGGAGCACTGGATACTCTGTCTGGACCTTTGCCTCTTTCTTCCCAGGCTCAGGACTGAGGAGCGGAGGCTCCGCACAAATCGGGGTAGCTCGGGCACGGCTGTGGCGGCACTGGGCCGCGTCGCCGGGGCTGCCCGAGAATGTGTCCTGGTGTGCTCCGGGGAACGACAGCGACGTGAAGGGAAGCAGAGTGTGTGGAGGGGCGCAAATAGGAGCGCGGGGAAGACGCGCACCCGGTCGGGGGGTGCGAGGTGCCGGGGCACCGCGCTGCGGAGGGGTCAAGAGGTGCCGGGAATGCCGGCTGCGAGGGCAGACGGTTGCTGAGGGGTGGCGAGTGGGAAGTCCCGGGGTGCAGGAGGCGGAGGTGCCGGGCCGTGAGGTGCGGGATGCCGAGCCGTGGGGTGCGGGATGC
>VZTT01061938.1:43788-54325 GCA_013400855.1 Buphagus erythrorhynchus
GGCCCCGGGCTGCTGCTGCACGGAGGAGCTGCGGGGCGGCGGGGGCGGCCTCCCCTCGCTTTCGGGCGCTCGCTCGCTGCCTCCGCTTCACCTGCCGGCCGGGCGCGCAGGTGAGGGGCGCAGGCTCCCTGCGGCTGCCGGCCCGGGCCGGGCGGGCGGGCTGGTTGTCGCCAGCCGTGTCTCCAGCCCGGGAGGCCCGGGGAAGGAAAGGGGCCCTGGAGGTGCCCCCACCGCGCGGTCCCAAGTACGCTTTAGCAGTCAGGCATGGAGTTGAATGGAAGTTGCATTCTTTTGCACACTCTGCTCCAGAAGGCACTTTTCTTTTTTTTCCATGGAAGGGAAATAGGTTTGAGAGCAAACTGGGGGAAAGGGAGAAGTACCAGGGGAGCAAGAGCCACATTATATTTCCATTTTCCTTTAATGAAAGCCCTGTGGAGGTGTATTTGAAAACACAGGGTCTCCTATGCCTTCAAGGAGGGTGAGAACACTGTGCTGGCTGGTTCCAGGGCCATATGCAGCGTATGGTGGCCAATGAAACAGGGCCTGGCTCGTTCTCTTGCTTGTCTTGGCAGCCTGCTCCATGGCTTGCATTACCAGCCCTGGAACACAACCACTGCCAAACTGTGAGTGTGTGTGCGTATGTGTGTGTGTGCTTGGACTCCAAGAGCTCAGCAGAAGCAAATGCTTCTGCAGCTCAGACCAGGATTTTTTAGCTAGTTTTGAGAAGAATTGCATAAAAAACTCTGTCTGCAGGTTCTTGACAGAGTCTGCCCTGGGAATTTGTTGGTAAAAGCTTGTGTGAAGGCATCTGTGAATGCCAGTCTTCGGAGTTCAGATTCCTAGTGTGAGTCCTAGTGATTAAAAAATGCAAAAACCTGCCCATCTAGGGAATGAGTGTGGGGGTGCAGGAGCTGCCATCCACACCATTGCAGCAATTGGTCGCTCCTGGTGTCTGGGGAATTAACAAAATCTGCTGAGTTAGTGTGCAGGTTATTGCCTCTGCTTCCTCATTGAGACACCTATGGATGCTTTCCCTGCATCTTCACAGTTGAGTATTTCCCTCCTTACAGGATGCAAAGGTCTCTGTGCTACATTCCTTGCCAAGGAAGAGTAAATACTACCTCAGACCTCTTGCCTCCTCCTCCCCTGTCCCTCTGAGCAATGTGTCCAACTGCTTAAGCCACACTGAGCATCTGCTCTGTGGTGTCTTTCCCTGTGCTAGCATTTGCTACTTCAGCTGCATTGCCTGGGCTAGGTACTTGGCAGCATGCAATGTCTTGAATGTGAAGCTGTTAGAGGCTCTTTTCACTGCAGTGGCTGTTTGTAGTGGGCCTGGCCCCAAGAGCAAGGGAGGCAGAGCCGTGGTGAGGAATGGGACCCCTTGCCAGCATGTGTGTGTCCTGCAGTGCCAGTGCAGCAAGGAGGGGGCACTGCAAACCTGATGCCATCTGTCTTTGGCTGCATTTCTCAGTTACTTGGACTGTCCAGAGTATCAATCCAAACATTGCAGGCTATTTTAACATGCAGCCAGGGAGCTGAAGGCACATATGGGCCTCTCAGCTGAGCAGTGCTGCTGCAAACTAGCCAGAGCTGGCCTTTATATGGATTAGAGGTCTTTGTGGATGACCCTGGTATTCAGGGCATAATTTTGAGGAGTTTGTAGGGGGGGTAGGGGCTGTCATCTCTGAAGCTGTCCTTGGCCTCTGAGGGCAGAGCTTTGTGTTGGAGCAGGATTGTCTTCTTGAAGAAGATTCTAGCCCTGACTACATGTGGTTATGGAAGGTCCTGGGTAATTTCAACAAGTCAGTTGTTAGGCTGCAGGTCAGACACTGTGGTTTTCTCAGACCAGGATATTCCTTCCTTCTCAAATCCCTTCAAGCTGCTTCAGGTACGAATAGGATAGCTTTTTCCTTCCTGCTCTGTACTGCCATCCTGGTGGATGGCAACCAGTGGGTGGTAAAATCTCAAATAATTAATTGCAATCTTAATGATACTGTGATAATTAATGGCATTTTTTTGCAGTTATTGCAATTAACTAATGCAGTGGGGGAGCCTTGCTATGGTAAGTGCTGTACAAAACCCTACTGTCACAGGTTGCTTGGAAGTCAATCGCTGCATTGCAGTGGTGGGAGCAGCTGAACTAGAGCTTTTTGCTGCCCTGTGAAGGTACAGAGGAAGATGCTCAGGGAGGAAGGGCTGTGAGCTGACTGCTTTGCTAATGGCAAATGGAGATTATTTCTAAAGCTGAGCACTGGAGAACCAGTATTCCCCCCCCCCCATAAAAGGGACAAGAAGTCGAAGCATTAGACAGGCAGGTGTGGAGGCCTAATGGTGAGACTCAGTTGGACAAGGGGCTGCAAAATGGCATTTCTGGGCTGCCGCCTGTGTACAGTGTAGGAAGCTTTGAGCTTCCCTGATGGAGAAGAGGAGAGAGGACAGCAGGGCTCTTTGCATTCCTTTTTCTAGAAAGCTTTTCATAGCCCTCTGTCTGTCAATGACTTGGATGTTCCTCGTGCCAGCTAGATGTGCAGGACTGAGCCAGAATGTTCCCACTCATGAAGCAAGTTTAAAATTCCACCTCCTGAGGAACAGTTCTTCATAGCTCCTTCCTCTGTTCAGCACTGTGGTCCCCCACTCACTCTGTGAACTGGGGGTGAGAGGTTACGTGTATGGGTGTTCACATACCCTGCAATTCTTCTCCCACCACATGGGGTTGCCTATGGGAGGAAGGAACAGCAGGAATGGCAGCTTGGAGTGTCTGTGGAAAGGGCACAGATGTGTCTTTGGATCTGCAAACCTAGAACCTGTTTATAGGAACTGTCTCTCCCTCCTGGGATGGAAAGGGAATGTGGAGGTACTACAGTGAGTAGAGAAGTATTACAGTGTTCTGCAGGTGCTCCACCTCAGTGCACTCGATAGGCCATGCTGTGACCATGCCTTTAACTGGTCTTTAAACAAGGGGGAATTTCTGTGATGCCATAAAACAGTAAGTAAGTAAAAAATTACTTCTCTCAGTAAAGAGAGAGCATGCATGTTTTTATCCCAGTTGGTGTCACTGCAGCTTTTCAATATGCTGTGGGTGATGGGTTCCTTAGCATCATCAGGTTCAGCAACTGAAAGAATGAATACACTGTGGCTGTTTGTTAAAGTCTGTTTACCAGAGCTACTGCACGGGCACCTGAGAACACTGGTTACCCTCAAAGGGCTGTGTTCTGATGTTTGGCGAAGAACTTTGACATCACTGGTGCTTGGCACTGACCCTGCAAGTTACTGCTTTTAACAGTGCAGAGCAGAAGCAGCTAGCCAGAAGATATGACTATAAGGTGCTACTCAAAATTAAATACATCTAGAGTAGATAGAATTGTGTGGCAATGGGAGAGTATAGTGTTTTGGACAGCAGAAGAAAGCTCTGATTGAATGGCAAGGTATTTGTGGCACTGGGAATATGGGGTAGTGTCTTTCTGCCTTCATCTGCTCCCACTGGGGCCTGAAACTCAAAGTGGAAGTGGAAGAAGGTCTGTAGGCTTCAGACCATCAGCACTCTGCAGTCTTCTCAGAAGAGTCCAGGAAAAAAAGCAAGTGGCTCAGAGCTTCAGAGAAGGAGTGATAGCCAACTGCCCTGTCTTTGTTTAGGAAGTTACATTCTTGGGGCATGAGAAGTTGGGTATGTCAGGAAAGGGCTTTCATATAAATCATCCTTCTGCTCACAGAAGAGTCAATGTATGACATAGAGACTGAGGTAGCTTGATAGCCAGGAGCTAAAAAAAGTTTAAAAATGGCAATAAAGCCAGAGTAGCATCTAAGGAACTAGAAGTTGGTAGTGCCGCTTTTCATCTCCAAAGCAGAATTATTATTCCCTGTTGGCTGGGAGCAGGTGAAAGGCCAGTTGCTGCGACTTGGGTGCTCCAAGACAGTGCATACAAATGGCAATATGGTGCTAGGTGCTAAGAAAACTGATGAAGAGATCGAAGATTGCTTGTAGGGTGGCTTAGAGACTTCAGCAATACTCTGATGTGTGGCAGCTGACAAGTAATGGCAGGCACCCAAGCTGAGCCTGGTGAGAGAATACCAGGCAAGCATGGCCTTTATTCTGCAGGCAGCATGGAGAAGGGCTGGTAGGACAGACTGTGCTTTAGTGCAGTGCTTAACATGGGCAAAAGAGAAACATGTTGGTAGGTACAGAGTGTCAGAATCTGCTGGCTGGCAATATTAGATGCTAGACTGGCTTTCTGAGCATCAGAAGGCTACCTGGATCAACCATTTTAGATGTCAGCACATGTGAAACAGCTTATGTTGTCAGAAACTGGGATTGTATTATAGACAGCAAAATTGAAAATAAGGCTGCAAATAGCCCTTACTCTCACCAAGGAAGCTGACACCAGAGATAAGGCAGTAATGGCAAGTTAAATTGAATGTGACTGTCAGAGCCTGCTTTGGGATGTCATGGTCGTCTTTGCAGAATGCCCTTGATGCAACAGTAGCAATCACATTTGGTTCATAAAGAAACAAACAATGCCTCTGGATAAGTAGGGATGCATAGGATGGTGGATACAAACTGAGGCAGTCTATGTGCAGGGAATTGAATGTATGATTTCAACACAGGTAGGCACTCCTGTGCAAGTTTCAGTTTGTGAGTAAGAATAGCAGTGAAGAGGTGCCAGGAGGGGTGTGAATACAGGCTAGCAACTGGAGTACAAGCCCCCAGGGATACTGGGTTATATGAATTATGCCTACGCACATTAGATTTATGCTGTAACTGCTGTGCAAACACCAGCTTCTTAAAAAAAAAAACTAAAACCAAAGAAAGAGTCCCCTGAAAAAGCAGCAACCAAATCAGTATAGGAAGAGAAAAACCCCAACCCACTGAAAAAAAAAAAAAGCCCAAGAGCATGAAGATTAGAACTGCAAGAGAAAGAATAGAAGTGTACGTGGGGACAGTGTCACTGAGGAAGCTGAGCAAATGTACGGGACAAAACAACTTGTTAAAGGTTCTTCCCTTTAGGTTGTGGTTTCCAGAAGATAACAGATTCTGGCAATAGGAGAAAAACTAAGAGTAATGGGTGCTGCCTTTAAGAAATATTAAATCAACCAGTGTCACAGACTGTTGACCATAAGGACAGAATTGGGGAACAAAGCACACAAGCACTTGAAACTGATGGGAAAGATGCAGCAAAACCAAGGTGAGCAAAGAAAGCTCTACTACTGATAGCTTTTTGGATATGAGACTGCTGATAAAATAACTGAGTTGATTGAAGCCACAGGAAGAACAGTGCCAAAGCAAGGATGCAAAAGTTGCTGCAATTATCAGGAGGGTTTACAGACATTTCGGCAAGAGGTCAAGTCTTGTTTTACAGCTTTTAACCAGAATAAGGGAGTGTAGAGGCAAAGCTAAGGAAATAAAACCTGAATTTTGACCTCTGAAACCATGCGTTGACCAGATTTTTGCTGCAAAGGTAGTTGCTGAACAGAGCAATGAATGGCATAAGCTGCTCATCATTGAACTGAAGTTGTAAGAAAGCCTTCTCTGTCTCCTAATTCACTCTGGAGCATTTTGATGTCATGGCACAAAATGATGAATAGTATTGGTGCAGAGGGCAGAGTTATGTGAATGTGAACTCAAGAAGCTGGTGTCATGCTGATTCTATGGTCATATGGAAGACTGTACATTCTCTTTCCCCTTGCTGTGTTGCTGTTGGCTTCATTATGTGGAAAAGCATAGCTGATACATGCATATACGAAGGAATTGTGTGGTTCAAATGTAGGACACCAGAAAACCAGGTTTTACTGAAGACACGACATTTCCAAGCTCGTGTAAAGAGATGTTGAAACACTACCTGGCTTTGAGGGAAAAAGGCTGTGTTATTAATCAGTTCTGAAAAGAAAAAAAATCTAATAAGAATCCCAACTAAAGCACTGTATTAGAGGGTGAAGGAATACAGAAGTGAGTTGGTTCATGTGCCTTAGAAATAGCAAATGCTGCAAGGGAATATCCAGAAAGGAAATAAGAATTGGCAAGGCACCAGCTGTATTCACCCCATTCAGCAAGATGTGGCTGTTGAAGAGCTGCAACTTGAAGGTCACACTCAGATCCTGAACTTTAAAGTTCTGCCCTACTGTGTGAATGTGGTACAAATATGCTGGAGCTGTAGGTAAGCATGTCCGTGTCTGCCAGGGTAACAGCTTTGGGAGGAAGACTGAAGGATTAAATAGAATTCCATACTCTGGCTTTTTTTACGTGATGAAAGTACAATTTACCTCTGGCACTCTCAAGAAGAATGGGAAAGTATCTGGGACTTGGGATGAAAAGAAAGTTGTGCTTGCATTAGGAAGAAGAAAAGGAGTGGAACAAACTTGGAGTTTGTTCAAGTTTGAGTCCCTCCAATCAGTGGGAGTGGCAGTGCCTGGGGCTGAGGGCCCTCAGGAACTGGGGAGATGATCTGTTACTGCACCCCTGCTCTGCAGAGAGGAATGGCACCTCTCCTCATTCCTTTTATATTTCCATGATTATGGCCCTGCTGGGAATGGTGTTACGTTCCTCTCCAAGGCCTAATTCAGCTTGACTCTTGGCGGCTCTGAGTGTGCTCCTGAGCTTTCTGACCCCTGAGCAAGCTCTCACTTGTAGAAGACACTCTTCCCCTTTTCCACCTAGTTCTCAGCAGATTTATGGTTTTCCAGAGGGCTTTTGGCACTTGGGTTTGATCAGCTTAAAAAATAGTTTACACTGATGCGGTTGTGATGTGGGCTTTGGTACTGCACTCCCTGGATCCAGGATAAATTTTTAGAGCATATTGGATACTGCGCCAGCCCCTTCACGCTGACCTGTGTTGTGTGTTACACTGGTGCAGAGGCTATTTCAAGGTGTATTAAGCTACCAGAGCAAAGATGTAGAAGGAGAAGATGTGCTGGTGAAAACACAGTATTTTCTCAAATCTTTAGCCATTTGTCCCCAGGGACCTGTCCCAGGCTCAGGAGTGCATGGGGGAAGGTGCTGAGTGGTCAGGCTGTCCCACAGTCGGAAGAATGTATTTCTCCTTGCTCCTTATTTCATAAATTGCAATGACCCTATATTCAGTCTGCCTGAGCACCTGAACTGTCTAGCCTGGGTGCTGTCAACTGCATGTCATGATGAAAGACAATTAAGCACAGCACTGCCAGCCGGTCAAGGGAGGGGATTGTCATGCTCTGCTCCATGCATGTGTGGCCTCACCTTGAATGCTGTGAGCAGTTTTGGGCACCGCAATAGAGAAAAGAGATTAAGCCATTAAAGACCATCCACAGGAGGGTCATGAGGATGGTGAAGGGTCTGGAGGGGAAACCCCATGAGGAGTGGCTGAGGTCACTTCAGGCCTAGGTCTTCTCTAGGTCTGTTCAGCCTAGAGAAGAGGAGACTGAGGGAAGACCTCACTGCAGTCTATAACTTCTTTGTGAGGGGAAGAGAAGGGCAGATACTCTTGTGACCAGTGTCAGGATGTGAGGAAATGGCATGAAGCTGAGGTAGGGGAGGTTTAGGTTGGATATCAGAAAAAGATTTCTCATCCAGAAGGTGGTTGGACACTGGAACAGGCTCCCCAAGGAAGTGGTCACAGAACCAAGCCTGACAGAGTTCAGTAAGTGTCTGGACAACAATCTAAGGCACATGGTTTGACTTTTGGGCTATCCTGTGCAAGGTCAGGAGCTGGACTCGATAATCCTGATGGGTCCCTCCAGCTCAGCATATTCTATGATTCTATGAATAAATTAAAACCAAGTCCTCCAAGTCCAGAATGGATTTTGGCATCCAGTACTGGAATCAAGTAAATTCTCATCCTGAAGCCTGTGAAAGTGTGGGTCAGGGCCCCAAATCAGTCTGTGAGAGACTTCAAGTGGATGCTCATATACTTTTGCTACTGATTATTTTTCTATTATATTTTTTTAAATTTTGATGTAAGCTGTTCAAGCTGAGGATGGACATCTGTGGGATTGCTGGTGAGGGGTGTGCAGCAGCTAGCCTTGGCTGTGCTACTGTTGGCAGGTGTCTTCCCCAGTGCCACAGCATGTCACCTTGCTGGAAGTGTCAGGGAAATGGCCAGCTCTGCAGTGTATATAGCTTTCCCAAAATGGTAGACTGAATTTAACTCCATACAGCTCTGTCTTGTGGCAGGGGGTCCTGGGAAGAACCTCTAGATTCACCTCACCTTTGTCATGCCACCTCATCGATCCAGTGCCTTCCTGCTGGAAAGGGACGATCTCTGAGGAAGGTGCTAGGAATTTAGCCACATTCCCTAAATAACTCATGTTTTCCTGTCTGGAGTGCAGCCTAAGGGTGTGATGGTGCTTGTTTCTGGAGGGGTGAAGCATCTTACCCATGTGTAGGCCTGAAAGGAAGAGGGAGGGAAGTAGTGTGCAGCTTCAGAGCCCAGCTGCACTGGGCATCTCTGGACGTACCACAATCTGTGCCAACATCTTGTAGGATAAGATGTCAGTACAAGATTCCGTTGCAGATGTGGAATTACAGTTTTCTAGTTTAGAGATTTCTGTGGAAGAATGAATACTTTGCATCAGTTTAGGTCCTTGCAATCTCAAGGAGTTGACCTGTAGTCTTTTCTGAGGTCAAGTATCGTTACCAAGTATTTTCTCTTTCTTTTCTGTCACCAAATGGGCAGGAGTCCATTTCATCAGACAGTATCACTTCTCTTGAGAAGTTACTTGTCTGTCTTTCCTGTCTTTTCTTCAGGCTTTAATGACCTTATGCAGATCATATCCTCCCTGCCCAGCTTCCTCTCCCCACAGCAGTGCCCCCAGCACTGCTGAGCACTGGTTTGCTTTCCCCTTTCTGGTCTCCTAAACGATGACTGGAACAGAGTACTTGATTCCTGTTTGCCACCTCTTTATGGTTTCTGTCTTGCTGCATCTGCTTTCCCTGCTCTTTCTCAAGTCTTCTTGGTCACAGCTGAGCAAATCCTGCCAGGGGACATCTCATGCTAACACCTGTACCTCTTCGTTGGCAGATGAGACTGTATGACAGCTCACAGCTCGTTGCAGCTTGTAGGCACTCTGTGTTGCAAACCATTGTCACACCAAAACAGCTTGCACCCGTGCTGGATGCTGTGGAGCTTGCATTAGCCTCTCTGCCCTTGACTAGCCTCTATGCTTGTTTTTCCTTCCCTTCTGCTGCTTATCTCTGGTTCCTTCACATTAACAAATATATTAAATAATCTCTTGGGTAAAGAGATGTGCCAGTGCCAAGAAATCCTTAACTTCTCTGTTTGTCTTGATTAACCCTGTTTAGTCTGCTCCCAGTGACTCCACTAGAGCAGAGTGGCCTGGACCAGGCAATCTCCAGAGATCCCTCCCAGCCTCAACTGTTCTGTGATTCTGTGATCCAGCAGTTCTATTTATCATGCAGCTTTACTCAAGTTTTCAGCCTGGTACTGACATAGATTTGTCACCCTGGAATGGCAAGTGCTGAGCAGCTGTGGCAGCTGGCTTGGCTATGTGTGTGTGCGTGAGTTTGCACAAGTATACTCCCTGGGCCAAAAGTCTGTATTGCCTGTTACCTGGTCTCTCAGCAGATGAGAGTAGATGCTTTGGAAAGAGCAGGGCAAGTGCATGTTATCCCTCATTTAATGCTCCTCCTTTCTCTGACACTTGGTGCTGTGAGAGCCTCCATGAGTTTCCCCAGCTGTTTGTTGAATCCTGCCTTGTGACTGGCTCTTGTGGTTGGAGGAAGCTGCACAGTGAGATTTTGGGTTCACACCTTTAGTCTATTTCTCTCTTGACATTGCTTGTCCTTATCCCTGCTGTGTTGGTGCCTCCTGCTCAGGGGCAGAATGGGGTGGATGGCTGGCGGCTCCTACAGTGTGCTGTAGGATGAGCAGAGCAAGGAGAGCAGGGCATGCACACTGGGACATGTGGTTGAGTTGAAGAAGAGGGGCAAATGGCTGCTGTGTGGACAGAAGCTGACTGAATGTTGTAAATAGGTAACTTGTGAGTGTCCCAGGCCAGTTACACAGCAGGGATGTACCTGCATTGCAGCCAACACCCATCTGCTCCCATGGCTTTTGGACTAATGTAACAGCTCCAGCTCTATGGACTTACCATTTTAGGTTTAATTTTATTATCTCTTTGCTGCTTGTTCTTCATAATTATCAATAAGTCCCTTTCTCCTCCCTGTAAGTGACTTGCTGAAGTTTGCCCTGACCCTATTCTCACTTTTTTTCTTTCATGATAGAAGAGGACTTTTGAACCTTGCACCATTTCCCTTCCCCTCCAGCCTTTGTTTCCTCATGTCTGTGCTGAGAGATGTTTATACAGTGACGGGTTTTTTCTTGCAGTTTTATCCGTGGTCTTTGTGTGCTGTGTCCCAGCTCTGACCAGTGGCTGAGCCTGCGCAGAAGAAATCCAGCCTAGGGCATATTATGGTCCTCTTTGTGCCATTTTCTTCTTGTACTAATAATCCACACATTAATTAATCAAAACTCAGTTAAAAGCAAACCTTGATCTGCTGTATTCCAGAGAATGGTGTCCATGGGATCACATCACTGCCATTGCAGCCAGC
>VZTT01061940.1:0-52500 GCA_013400855.1 Buphagus erythrorhynchus
AATCCAATTTGCTGCTTCCTTTCGATCCCAACAACGTCATTACCTCCTGCTAATGTGGTTAGGAGGGAGCAGGAGGTGCTCTGGGATGCTGGCTGGTGGTGGTGAAGCAGCACCAGAGCACGTGTGCAAACCCTGGGCTATGGGAGCAGTTGCAGCATGCAGGGCACAGCGATGCTCTGTCCTGGCCATAAAATTGGAATAATGCTCGAGCTGGGACACTGAAGCACATCCTGTGCTGAGACTGCTCTGAGCAGTGTTGGGCAGCAGCGTGACATCTGTGTAAAATTGCTTTTCTGCTGTGATTTCTGCAGTTTAAGACAAATCAACTCTGATTCAACAAAAATAAACCTATGTGAAGCTTGAGCTGGGCTTCCCTAGGACTGCCCGTGAGCTCCTGATGGGCAGATGTTTCCATGGACCCTCCAGAGACAGGAGTGGTAGGCATCCATTTGGTCTTGCAATGCTTCTGCTCTCCCTTCCTGGCTCACCAAACTCACAGCAAAGCTGGACAAAACCAACACCTTTTCTTTATTAAGCAGTAAGATATTAAGTGGACTGGAAGTCAGCTACCCTTCCTCCTAGGGGAGCACCCTAATCATAAAGCTATGGAATCACACTTCTCCTTTCCTCCCAGCCCAGCTCAGTTATAATTTAATTATTTCAAAGACCAACATTGCATCAACACCAGGGAATGAAGCACACATCACCCCTTCAGCATCCCCTATGATTCCATGGCCACAGAGCCCAGGGAATTGGTTCTTATATAATGGTTTAGGTTAGAAGGGACCCTGAAGATCATTTAGTTCTGACCCCTTTCACCATGGGAGGTTCCGCTCCTATTGGATGCAGAACCATGATTTAGTTTTTTTCCATAAAAAATCAGCTTCCTCAGCTATGGACCTTCAGGAGGAGCATGGGGAACTGTTGAATTTTGGAGAGGGCAAAGTGTGATCTTGCAAGCATCTTCAAAGCACATCTGCAGCCAAAACTGCTCCTAGTAGCTCCCAATTTTGCCGTATGATCAGCCTGAGGAATGAGCAAGGTGCTGGGATATTTGATTCTTCCAAGATGGGTGCATTGGGAAGTGTTATTGTCAGACCCTGACGTACCTGGAAATGTTAATTTAAAAAGACATTAGCAGCTCTGAGCTTGAGAGCCTCCTGAGCCCTGCCTCTGCAGAACAAGAGGTTTTCACCTTGCAGCCCCAGCAGCTGTTGAGGGCATTGGGACTCCAGTGCAGAGGAAGGGATGTGCACTTTGATCTGCAAAAGAGGTGTGGTGAGGTGAAAAATGCTACCAGTGTGAAGTGCTTGGCTCTTTTGACAGTAGGAGCAACCAAATAATGCAGACAAACAGAAATACCAAAAGTGTTTGTGCTGTGCTCCAGCCACAGAGAAAGAATAAGAAACCAGGTATCTGCTGTCCCAGTCCTTGAGTCTGAATATAACATCAGACTCCTTTCCCTTTGGTGCAAAGGTGGACTCAATTTCCACTTGTTCTATATAAGAGCTTGCTACACTTGTGTTTTAAAAGCCCTACCATGTTTTCTCATGTATCACTGTTATGCAGCTGATTTTTACTCTTTGAATAAAACAGCTTTTTTTTGGTTTTTTCTCAGATACCTCATGCAAGGTCTATTTTTAACCCATTTCCTCTGGCTTGGTACAGTGAATCACTGTTCACACAATGCTGAATGAAGCCCCTAATTAAATATGTGATTTTTATTAGACTGTAGACAGGCTATACTTACAAGACAGTGCTCTAAATGTCTTGTTTGTACTATTCTTTAACTTATCTCCTGCCCCTACCCAACTGCTTTGAGTGCAAACATGTCTACACTCACAAGGTATGATGGCAAATTCTCTCTGGATTCATGCTTTTGTACACAGATCCATATTCTTAAGTAAGGAAGCCTGGGAAAGTAATTACATGGCTGCTTGTGACTCATTTGGTTACCCTGAAGTAGCTCTGAGGCTTGAAAGGGCTCTCCGTGCTCATGCTGAGCTGTTTGCTGACTTTGCAAGGAGTTCATTGAAGTGAACAGTGGATCCCTGCTCTGGTACTCACACGGGTCAGGCAGAAAAAAATTAGGGTGGAAACATGCCCGGGGCCACAGTCTTATGCAGGTCTGAATCACAGAATTACAGAATCACAGAATCACAGAATGGTTTGAGTTGGAAGGGACCTTAAAGATCGTCTCATTCCAACTCCCCTGCCATGGGCAGGGACACCTTCCACTATCCCAGGTTGCTCCAAGCCCCATCCCACCTGGCCTTGGACACTTCCAGGGATCCAGAGGCAGCCACAGCTTCTCTGGAAAACCTTTGCCAGTGCCTCAGCACCCTCATCGTAAAGCTTTTCTTCCTAATTTCTTGTCTAAATGTCCCCTCTTTCAGTCCGAAGCCATTCTCCCTTGTCCCATTACTCCCTGCCCTTGTCCCAGGTACCTCTCCAGCTCTCTTGGAGCCCCTTCAGGCATTGGAAAGGGCTCTAAGCTCTCCCTGGAGCCTTCTCTTCTCCGGGATGAACAAACCCAGCTCTCTCAAGCCTTTCCTCATAGGGGAGTGCTCCAGTTCTCTGACCACCTTCATGTCCCTCCTTGGGATCATACAGATGAGGTTCTCAGCATCCCTTCTTTCCCTTTAGCAGGAGCAAGTTGACAGATTTCTGGCAAAGCTCTTGTTAATAATAAATCACATTCCTCTGCTGGCCCTGCTCACATCTGTGAAACAGCCCAGCCACCTCTCCTTTGTGCTCTGCACTGCTAATGTCCCACTTCATACAAGGAGCTGAGCAGTAGCTCGGGGCACCCAGTGTTTTATCTGCTTTAGTAAAAATTCATTTTTCGTGACACCTCAAGGGGTCTGTGCAGCAGGTGAAAAATGGGTGGGAGTAGGCAAAGACATACATCACTTTACAGTCAATCTCTCTGTGATGGAACAGATTAAAAGCAACTATGCAAGAAAATAGCATCCTAAATCCCAGCAAAAAATAAAAAAAGAGCCTTACAAAGATAAGAAATATGATGTTAGGGGGAGAAAAAGAAGCTTCCCTTCTGTTTCTCAGACAGTCTTTTGTAGTGAGTATGTGTGCTATTTTCTTATGGCTTTTAAATTGGTTTCTTGATTTGTTTCTTTATCTGCTCCCTGAGACTTTCCTGATTAGTTGAGATTTCTGCACTCACTAGTTGATTAAATAATGAATACATTTGTTTGATTTGCAGTTGCTTACTTAATTAAAATTTCTTTTCAGTGCCCCAATTTCCATTATGATTTCAATTTTGCATTTAATCACTCTGTTGTTCTTTGCTGCCACCTCTCTTAATAGAGGTCTACTCTCCTGTCAGCCTTATTGCAAAGCCTGGCTCAGCTGCTCATGGGCAGAGAGAAAACTCCATTTGTGCAGTTGATTTAGACAGGAACTTGAAGCCTGGAGGGAGAGGGGGAAAGTTGAATTTGCAGGAATATCTAAAGAGCACAGATGTAGTTTAGTCTAGGAAATTAATGAAAACTATTTCTATCATTGTCTGGTCAAGGAGCATCACATTTGCCTGTGAAAAAAGATCAGATTTTATATTTAACATCCTGTAGGCCAAGGCTAAAGGAAGGTTTCTTCATCTCTAATGCAGACAGAGTGATCACCACTGTTGGCCAGTGGTTTGTAGCAATAGGAGAATGTGTCCCTTACCAGAAAATAAATGTGTGGTGAGGCATGAGCTCAATGTTTCAGTGTCGATCCATTTTCTTGCCTTCTTTATTCTCCGTTCTCCTTATTCTCACTTTCACCCTCACCTGGATCTCCTCTTTCTTCTATACTTGCTTTCTTGCAGCACACACAAAATTTCTGTCCTGAACTTGTTTCTCAGTCTGAACCTTTTTCTATTCACTGTTGGGATCACACATGAAATGGTTAATGCTGTGCCATCACCAAAGTTTAATGCCAATATCACAATCTGATTATTAAGAGAGTGAGGGGAATCCCACTTTTGATGGTGGTGGGAGCTGCAGACATGGGCACATTCCTCTGCATCCATTCAAAGGGGACCCTGAGTCAGGAATGTAATTTTGGTATTTTGAAATAAAAGGCATCTGTCATCCCATGCACAGCAAGCTCAGTATTTTTTTTAACAGCCAGGCAAGGCAGAAACACTGCATGACAAACCCCTCCCCAAGCACATGATAATGCTCTTATGGTGGGGTTCTTGGAGAATAAAATATTTATTATATCTTTTGCCATCTGCACAAGTATTGCAGTGAGACTCATCAAAATGTGTAGCTGGAAAAACTGATCAGAGGTGAAGAGGATGCAACACAGAGGGGTTCAAGGAGACAGGCACTGAGGACAACTGATACTTTGGGAAGCTGGGAGGAGGGAATGACCAGGGTTAATGGCTTAAATCCTTATCCACCCAGGAAATCCCTTTAACTCCACTGAAGTGAATATATGTCAGCTTAGAAATCACAAGAACATCTGGTTTATGTATTTGCAGAAGTAGGATTGGTTAAGGACTCAAATTTTTCTGTACTTCCACATCTGCAGCTATTAATTCAGCAAGAAATACAAACATATCCTTTAAAGCTGCCCACAAATAACTGACTCTTCTGGAGTTAGGAATTATTTTTGCTAACACCAAAAGCAGTAGGAACAGATCTTGTAATCTTGACAACTGTGTGTGATAAGTCTATGACAAATGTGCCTTTTCATAGAAAGTAGAAGTCAGCTATTCATAAAAAAATAAACAAAAAAACAAAGCTGAAAGAAACATTGAAAATTTATCTTTCCCGAACATTGGACTTCTGGGAGCCAGAATCAGAGCAAAAGCCTTCCTTCCCCTAAAAACTGTCTTGTTTTTAGAGTAACAGACACAGAATAAATGAGTGAAAGAAAGCATTTCATCCATCACCTGTTTGAGGAGAGACTAAAATTTTCTGAGGGAAGCAACCTCATGAAGATGTTTTCAGAAGGGATGCAGTGGACCTTAAAAATAAATACCTGGCATCAAGTGCATTAATCTAATTCAAACACTTGTCCTGGACATTTCAATAGCTCTCTTGCTCAAGGAGCAGCCACCCAAACCTTTCCTGCTCGGGTCTATTTGGATCCATCCTGGTAACCAGTGGTAATGACTATGAATGTGGGTCACATGTGATTAAACTTACACTTAAATCTTACACTGCTGAAAACACCCATTTATGAATTATTTATCTGCCTTTCTTATAGACAATGGAGTTTGGGAGTTAGAAGAGTGTGTGGGTTTGGAAGCACAATCCACCTTGTCCTCTGAAATTGGTCAGATGAATCATGTTCACAAAGTGAATGTTTCTCTGCACTGACTGCAGCAAGAGCTAAGCCTGATGACATGCAGGAGCCTGGATGGCAAATGCCTGAATTTGAAAGGAATTAATCTTGCATGTCATGTGCCTCTGTAGTTCTTCTGGTCTCTGCATTGATGGACCACACGATATACACCCAGGTCTTATCACTGGGAGGAAGATATTTATGTGTGCAGCAGGGAAAACAGGAGCAAAGGCTGGTCACACAAACTGAACAAGAAGTTATCTTCAGCCTCAGCTGCCCATTCCAAGTAGTATTTCCTTTAATGTAATTTCTCACAGGGTTAGGTGCAAAAATGTCCATTTGAAGTCTCTGATGAGACACAGGGTGCCTCACAAAGAACAATTCATCCCCTCTTAAATTAGGTATCTCAGTTAAGTGGGATGAATCAGACTCTGGAGGAATTTATCCCTCTCCACCAACTATTATTAGGTTCCATTAATAATGTAGAGTTTAGACTTGCTGAGCAGTAGCAATAGCAGCAAGCTTGCTCTTGGCATTTAGATCTTCAAGTTAAGCTGCACATAGGCACCTGGTTAAAACTGCCTCCACAGATTTGAGAGCTAAAATGTAAAGAAAGAAAATCAGTCTGATGCGGGATTTTATTGTTTTTCTTAATTCTCTCACGATTCAATAACTTTCCCATTGTAACCTTCTGCAGCTCATACTGGTTTAAGTTGTGGATTAACCACCTCTAAAAAGATAAATCCCATTTTGCCAATTAAATACTTGCCCTGCTATAAAAACATGCCTGTGGATCTGTTGAACATCTCTTGATGCCAACATCCCTGGGGAAGGCTTTTGACTTGGTATTAATCACGGTCTGAAGCACCATCAGCCTTAACATTTCAAATTCAATTAGCTCTTCCTCACGCACTTCATAATTCAGATGGTTTTGTTGTAAATCAACCACAACATAATAACCTGAGTCACTTTTAAGCACTCAGTGGACAAGTGTGTATTCAGTTCTTCAATAAGTATTGATAGCAGGTTCAAGTCACAGAACAAAGATTCAATTATACACAGGACAAGCAATGTCTCTAGTACTTCTGATCAAGGAATTCATTACAGAGCAAGCACTGGAGAAGTTCATAATTGAATCATTTAAATGAAAAGGGGATGCTGTCATCCTCTAGGCTGATGAGTGAAAATAAAATGGGGATTTTGGCATGGCAGCACCCTTGTATCATATGGAAGGAACATAGTCCAAACCTCACTGAAGGCATAACCCATTCACACAACTGTTTGAGTCCACCTGGAATTAGGGGAAATCCTGGGGAATGTGGAGATATTTAACAAATGCCTGACTGATGTAATTTGGACCCTTGGTTGTACAGACTGCCTTGAAACCATCTTGGCAATGCCTGGCTTGTTCCTTGCACTGTACCACATGGAGAGCAGCTCTGTGAGGAAGCTGATGGCTACTGGTGGTGTTTTGTGAGGGGGTGGACTGAGAAAATGAAGTATTTTCATAGAGAGGCTGTTAAAGAATTTCACTGGCTGAGATGTGGAGCAATATGGAGGGAAATCCCAAATGCTGTGAAGGAGAGAACAAACAGCTCGTGGCAAGAACAGACATCTAGGAAGTGCTTGAAAATTACGTGTGACTGAGCATTAAAATCCTTTAAATGAACATTTGGGCTTATGTTTACCCACGAAGGTTAACAATAAAGGAAATAGAGACAAGCACTCTAATGAGCTCTCGTTCCCTGAGGCATGTGTTGCCTTTTATTCAGGTAACAGCACCCTTTCCAGAGCTAATGATTTTCTTCTGTGTCACAAGACAGATTTTCTTTTGCCATTTGCCCGCCACCTATTCAGAACAGATGGTGCAATGTGCAGTTTTGGGAGCTAGTCTAGGGTGCATGAACTGATATGCATTAGGCTCACAAATTCAATTGTGTCTTACCTGTCTGACCGAGGAATCCATCTACTAGAATAAGTAAAGAGCCAGAGAAAGGCAGCAGCTTATGTTTGTTTATTGTGTTTTTCTTGGGGGAAAAAAAAAAAAGTAGTTTTGCCTTTCTGCCAGAACTTTAAATCACATTTCAACAGAATATGTCGGGGGCTTAAGGTCATCCTCTTATGAAAGCACAGGCAGAGAGTCTGGGAAATTTCAAGCTGAAATAAAGGTTTCTGGTCCAGATAAATTCAAGGCATGCAGTAAGATGCTTTGCTCTCATGGATTTAGGTCCAAAGCCTGCAAACTCTGAAGTACTTAACTTAACTCACATGAGTAGATCAGTTGAAGCCTTTGTATCCATTTCCGGGAGACAGGATAAGCATGTGCATAAATAGCAATAAGTCAGGTAAAAATCAATGTTTTCCACCCCCTTTGGAGGGCTGTGCCTGCTCATTCAATCATGATAATGATAATTCTAGTTGGTGCTCATCCTCCTCAGTTTTACCTCTGTTGTAGGAGGCATGGCTGAGGCTCAGGGCAATTTGTGTTGACCCACACATGACCCACAACTGACCTAGAGACTGATTAGAGCAGCATTGTGGGGCTCAGTACAACGTGATCATTAAAAGGCACAAATATGATAAAATAAGGCTATTAATCTCCAGAAGAGGATTTGCCACACGCAAAAGCTTTTCTTCCCCCCATATCACACAGGGCTGTATTGACAACAAGTTCACAATGTTTATGCCCTGGACAGACCTGTGCTCCTGGGGGATTATTCCTTTCCTGTTGCTGGACTGGAAGAAGAGTGTGTAGGGACAGTGTTGAGATGAGGTGGGTCCCTAAAGAGCAGACTGGAACAACTTGAGCCATCACCCATGTTTGGCACAGGGCTAAGCCAGAACATTTTAGCAAAGCAGGGAGCCAGGTGAGGACAGTCTGACCTCTTAGGCCAGCAAAATATTGCACAATTATTTGCACTGGGTTAAGAGAAATTGCATTATTGCTGCTTATACCCACAATAATACTGCCACCAATTTATGGGGGATCAGATCTAGAGCATCTGTTGACCAGGTCACAAATTCCCTTCTAGGACAGATTTCCTCTGTAGGCAAAAGTTTTAAAAACATCTCTGGCACAGCAGCCTGGGTGGAAGAAGGCTCATAAATTGATGTACGTATTGTAAATACTTAACATTAGTGACTGTTCTCAATGAGCAATGAGATCTGGCAAGGAAAACCAGGTCAACAGTGTTGTTATATTTGTCTATTTAAGCTATAGCTCTCACTGTTTTTTGACCCTATTCACCTCTTCCTAGCTGTTTAAATTTGTGGTCTAACTCAGATAAGCTCTAACATAGATACTCACATGTTCCCTCCTTCCTTTTCTGTTCGCAGAATATTCTGAGTTGGAAGGGATCCATCATCATTGTGGAGTCCAACTCCTGGTCCTGTACACGACACCAAAAAATCCCACCATGTCCCTGAGAGTGTTTTCCAAATGTTTCTTGAGCTCTGTCAGGCTTGGTGCTGTGACCACTGCCCTGGGTTCCAGTTCCCAGTCACCCTCTGGGTGAAAATAATTTTCTTGATATTTAACCTAAACCTCTCCAACTCTGCTTTGTGCCATTTCCTCGAGTCCTGTCATTGGTCACAAGACTGAAGAATTCAGCTGGATCTTTGCAGTGTGTCACCTACACCAGCTTTGGCAGATCTTGCTTTGTAGGTGTTTGACATCAGCAAATACTGGGTCAAAGTGTGCATGGAAGAATCACCTGCAGAAGGGAGAGTGTTGAGTGGGAATGCAATGGAAGCATAAAAGGTAAAAAGCCCTGAACTGAGCCCTTGCAATCTCAAGCTGCACTATTTATAAGGTCTCCTTTTCACTTTGACCCAATGTGGAGGTTGTGATTAAAGGCTGGGATGTTCTTTTCTGCAGTGTAAAATACAGAGCAAAAAGAAAAAGTCACCTTGTTCCTCCTGCAACCTCTCCCCTCTACCTTGCAACAAGTTTTTTAACATGTCCTACCCATAGACTCCTTCCTCTATGGAATTAGTGATAGGACAATGAAGGAAAAATTCAAATAAACATTTTCTTAAGGAAAAAATAGCAAAAGTTGTTAAAATAGCATCATTTTAGATGGAATTTTCAAATTAAGCTGTCTGGTTAATTTTCCTTGACAGCGAAACAAGAAAGATTTCTCTTTCTCCTAATATCCCCCAACTCAGGGAAGCAGAGGAATCATTCCAAAGGCACCATTTTTATCTAGTTTTCAAAATCATATTGTCAGCATAAAGAAAGAAAAGAAAAGAAAAGAAAAGAGAAGAGAAGAGAAAAGAAAAGAAAAGAAAAGAAAAGAAAAGAAAAGAAAAGAAAAGAAAAGAAAAGAAAAGAAAAGAAAAGAAAAGAAAAGAAAAGAAAAGAAAAGAGAAATGTCAGCTGAATAAGAACTTCCTATGGAGAGTTTTGGCCAAAGGCCAGAGGGGAATTACCAGTTATCCATTTAAATGGTTCTGTGCCAGACCTACCAGCATAAAGGATGTGGACCAAGCGCTGGCTTTTGAGGACATTAAACAATCTGAAGGTATTGAAGTGTGACTTTGTTTAAAGCTTTCTGCTGGGGCATCATTTTCCCTGGTGATTAATAGTGTTCCTTGGTAGTGGCACTACCAAGAGTTCACCAGAGGAAATGCACTATTGAAATAATAAGCATTCTGACCTTTTCTGCCTTTCCTGATCTGATGTGACAGCAGAGGTCTAAGAGGGACAACCTTTTTCATTTTCCCCCATCCTTCAGTATTTTGATATTCTTACTCTCTTTGGGAACATGAAGCTCTTTACTTGCTTTCACCCACAGTAAAAAACACATTGGAATTAGGAGCTGGAATTTGTGCTGGGGAGGTAAAACTTGGCCTTTTAGCAGACATGGCTCCATGCTGCAGGATGATGGGGACCAGACACTGAATGGAGGTGCAGCCCTTTTCATGAATATTGCATGGAGTGGTGCTGGAGAGACCCTGGCTCACAGCGAGAGGGGTGAGCACAAGAAAGCCAGGGCCAATGCCAATTCTGAGAAATGCCAATTCTGCCTCTCTACAGCATCTACTTTCCCTTGTTGCACATCCTAACCCGTTTACTTATCACATGGTCTTGTGGGAACAGGCTTGTAATTCAAGCCATATTTGTTTTAATTGCCTTTGGCTTTCCTTGCCACTTGGCACATGTACAAAATGAGGAAAGAAAAGCTTTTATGGGAGTAAAATTCTATAAAGAATCACTCATATACAAAACAGACCAAATACTCATGGGGGGCATGCAAAAGTTGCTTTGACCATGAGTTGTTTTGTGCCATTAACTTATTATTATGCATCCCAGGAATGGGTGGAAAACCTTTTTGCCTCTCAAAGTCTCTCCTTTGCTGTGCTACATCGATCTTACTTACAGCTACTGCATCTTAGTACTTATAAAGGAGATTAGACAATGCATTTGCCACAAATAAAATGAATCGTAGCAGTTCCATGACAACAAAACTGACCACACTTTTCTGGATGCTGCCACAAGGTTTGGGTGTTGACTTCTCCCAGGGATGACACGTTCCAGAGCTGATTTCGTACCCTGCATCAGCATTTGGGCATCACCTAGCCGGCACTGAAGACCATTATCTAACCAAACTACCCAATTTCTGAAGAACTTCCACGGGGAAGGTCTGGAGGGTGGCAGATCACAGGGAGAACAAGCTCCCATGCCAACTGCTCCAGCCCTGTCAGCATGGGGGGGGTTGGGGCTGGAGCCAAGTCCTCGCAGGCACACAGTCCTTTCGCCACTCCAAGGCACGAGCAGATGGAGGAGCACAGCCCTTTCCCAGCCCCTTATATGGAACAGATTTCAGTAAAGGAGATAATCCAGCCCGAAGGGGTTATACAGATAATACCCAACAGGCATGATGGAGACACGCTCTGTGAAATCCCTTATATGGCAGAGCTGGATGGGCTCAGATCTCCCAAATATCTGGTGCATAAGGCAGCTCTGTGAGGGGTCAGACAGCAGGCAGAGAGCCCTGGTGCAGTGACAGAGCTCATCTTCCAACCACTCCCTTTAAAAGCTGATCCCAGAGCAGTGCAGCCTCTCTGCCCCCTGTAACCACCTTTGGGAGGGGATAAATCTCATTTCAGTTACGGTGTCACCTGCAGAAATGCTGCAAACTCCCACTGAGGTCACTCTAGAGACAGGGACACTTCTAGCACTGCTTTTCTGCCCTGGCTGGAGCCAGACCGTGGAGACCATAAAGTGTTTTGCTTCCTCCCTGGTGGTACCAGTTGGTGCCCCCACCAGGCCCAGACATTCTCACTTAGACAAACAAAGCCATCAGTTGCATATGAAACCTGGCACATCTTTAGATACCTTTTTCCCACCCCCACTTCAAAAATAATTACTCAACTTCTTTTTTTTGTTTGTTTTAATAAATGCATTCTTTCATCTTCAAATAGATGAAAAGCACTTCATGCAGGTACTCCTGAACAAAATGACATGTTGTTAAGGCAGTTCATGAACGTTGTTTGTATCCAAAAAACTAAGCTTCTTGAAATAGTTTTTAAATAAATATGAACTATTCTTTCCAAGTCAAGAACTTGTAAATTTGTGACAAAATTCCAGCCTTGTCAGACTCAACTCAAAACAGCTATTTTGCATTTGAAAGCAAAAAAATACGAAGTGACTGGTTGCCACATTTTCTGACATACATCTCTTTTTGGACTTTATTGTACTCACTGTGCAGCTGAAGAACAGCTCTGGATTTCCAGCTTCATAAAGCCCATGGTGCTCCACCAAAGGATGTTGTTCATAAGCCAGACTCAGAGGGCTCAGTGCCAATTTTCCAGTGGGGAAATTCTCTTCCCAGGAAAGAAATGCACCTTTCTCCATAATCCTTGCTCCTTCATGACTATAACCTCTACATTGTTGCTCTTGCATCAACATGAAATATGTCAGAGGGTGCTGTGGAAGGATATCTTAGCAACTGGTAATTTTTGGAGTTGGATCAGGGCTTGTATGGTCAGTTTTGCAAAAAAACAGGTGTCAGAATATCAGGCTGGAATATTGATAAACCAGTTTCTTCTGACAGTGGAGACAGTCTCCTCTTGAGCCTCTGGAGAGCTTATGCCATTGTGAAATATTTTACATTTTTTACCCATTTAACTGATAATTACAAATATGGTGCTCTTTGTAAAATGAACAACCTGAACTGCTCTGAAGGTTCTGAAATTCACAGGCTGAATTTTTCTTCTGGAGATTCTTCTGCCATTCTATAATAGAAAAGCAGCCAATCTCTTGCATCTCTCCTCCATAATGGAGAGTAGGACAGAACCTGGGTACCAACTTGTTCCTGTCTGAAATTTCTGAAAGGGAAAAAAGTGCTGAAAAGTTTCAGAACAGCTTCCTAAGCGGTTTGCCTTATTCTTCTCCTAATTGCATAATTTTCTGCTCACTAAATGTCAGGTTTGCACACGCTTGTAGGAGTAGGGTCTACCCTGCTGCAGCTCGTGTTCCTTGAGCTGTTTATTTGTCCTTGCCCGCCGCTCTGCCATGGCTGCCTAGCAACTCCGTGGGATGAACAAGCTCCATTTCATTTAGGTGTTAAATAATCTGAAGTGCAGTGATTTTTTTCCTTGCACAAACATCAGAGGACTTAATAACAACAGCAACCAAACACAGCACCAGCATAATGGTGATGATGTCCTAATGCAATAGAACAAACTGATACGTGGTATTTTTGAAACTCTGGTTTGAGAGGTGTCTTAAAAAGCATGTATCTACAAAAATGTACCTTGCTTTGGTAAATGTGGATGGGTAAAGTAGTGATTTGTTCACTGCACACATTCCAGGTGTGCTCATCTAGGGCTTCATGAACTACCCAAATAAATGTAAATGTTTAAGTTTGGCAGATCCGGAGTTTCCCCTTACTGTTGTGTCCCATTCCTGTGTGAAAGGAAGACCCAAGAATGGTAGATGTTTGTGGTTGAAAAAGAGTGGCAAAAGCAAAAATGATTCCAAAACAAAGCTCACAGAGTTTTATTAGCAAGCTATACACTCATCATGGAAATTGGTAAGTTTTGCCCCTCTAATCATAAGAGGAGTAAAAGCATAAAAGGAAAGATGGAAGAAAGAGACAGTGAAAGGGAGATCAGATAGGAGAGGAAAGGAGATCACAAGTCCTGGTTCCAGCACCAATCCAGCCAACAGGGTGTCCAGGGTCCTGTGAGCACTGCCCAGGTTTTGTGGGGGTACCTTTTCACAGGTAAGGTTTCCCTGCTCTGGGATTAGGTTTCTCACTTCTCATGCAAATGCAAATGCAGTCCATTCTCCTGAATCCTTCTGGAAATTGGTCAGAGGGCTTTGAGGGTCTTTGATCACCTTAATGCCCCTCTACTTGTCTTTCCACTCCTCCATTCCATTCCATTCCATTCCATTCCATTCCATTCCATTCCATTCCATTCCATTCCATTCCATTCCATTCCATTCCTGTGCTTGTGTGGTTCTGTGCTCTGTTGTCTCCAAGGGCCAGCAAATGGAAGTTGGTCCCAAGGGAAATGCTGTCCTAGCTCCTCATAGCCCCCTTCTCCATCTCTCAGAGTTTGAGACATGGCAGTGCATTCACTCCTTGTTCCCCAGGTTTCTACACTTAAACCAGCAATTCTTGCTGCAAAATATTTGGCTTTGATTTGTTAACATTTGATATGAGATTGTAAATTTTAGTTTGTGATCAGAATAAGAATAGACTTTGGAGGAGCAAAAAATAAAGAAAATACCCAACATTTTTCCTGCACGGGAGGTGTTTGTGCTGCAGTCTCCTACCTGGGATGAACAGAATCTGTCAGGCAGAGATGAGGGACAGGAATGAAATGAAAATGGCATAGAAAGACCAATCCACTGTGGTTACATGAGCATTTCATGCTCCTGAATAGTGCAGTAATGCTGAAGGTTCAGATGGTTCGGGGAAGTAGTCAAGACTGAATTTTCTGTAATATATTGTGATGAAGATAGGAAACTCATCTTGTGAGGCTCGTGGGTGGCTGCTTCTTCTCCCACTGAGAAGAGCAACAATTTGATTAAAGGTCACTGGGAATGCAGGCTAAGGTGGGTGCTATCCTGGGACATAATCAGCTCAATTCAGCTTGAAATTAATGAAGTTGCTACAGCAACCTGAGATGGAGACTGTGTTCAGGTGGATTGTAATGGGCAAGTTATTTCAGAAGTGTGGAGAACCAGGAGTGCTGTGGGAGAAATGACAGTTCCCAGTGTCATGGTTCAACCTCAGTGGGCAGCTCAGCCCCACACAATTCATCCTTCATCCACTGTTTGGATACACATGTAGTGCACCCGAGTGACTCCCCTTCAAGAAATGCACAATTATTAACAGAGCTGTTCATTTTTTGAATTTGCAGTGGACTAACAGTGATGAGAAAACAAAACTAAACAAAGCACAGCATGGCTTTGAGTTAGAAGAAACATGAAAAATAGTTTTTATTTAGTATTCTGCTTCCCCTTCTAAGTTTTCTCCTTTGGCAATACAGAGCAAAAACAATTATTCACACTGACCTGTTGGAAATCAACATGAAGCCAAGAACATCTGTATCATTTCATAAAAAGGTATTTAAACAGTCCCTCCAGAGGCAGAATCTTCCTCAGAGCAGTGGTGCAGATCACAGGCTCTGCTCATCATGGAAAGCAAAGAAACCAAACATTTTACAAGTTGGCATCTGTGTGAGAGATGGATTTTCCACGGTAGCTTTTTGGACTACCCACATAAATGTTTTTCCCAAAGAACAGGTCCTCCTGAAAAACTGCTCTGTAGATGGAGGTCTTTGTGCCAAACTCCTTGTTAATTCTTTTTCCTTGTAAATATATTGGCAGAGAATGCAAGTCCATTAAGACTCAATTTAATATTTACAAATCTCTATTTATCTATAAATGCCCTTCCATCTCTTTACCCATTGTTCTGTCATTGCCTTGATTTCTGCTCCTTGCACAACACATCATAGTGGAATATGGTTTGGCTTGAGAGAACCTGCTACTCTGGCTGTTTGCAGAGCCTCTACAACAGTTTTTATTACTTTAAAAGTGTGTTAAAACAGTGTGTTGCCTCAGTTAAGCTTCTGCTTTTCCAAAGGAAATCTATTTAGCTTTAACATATCTCCTGCCAAATGGAAACCTGAGTTGTGCAGCCTCAGTGGGCCACCTTTGGGGATAGTCCTTGCCTTTCCTTTCTACTTGCTACTGAAAGAACAGCAAAATCTGCTGGCCAGCCCCACCCCCTCTCTCCCTTTTATCAGAGGCAAAATTAACTTGTCCCTCATGTGTTTTGGATTCCAGTCTAAATCTGGACGCCGGGAGTTTTGTAGTTGATGCTGACCTTGGAACAGGACACGTGGGTGTCTCTGAGCACACCTGGCTGCAGGGTCTGAGCAGCTGAAAAGCCTCCAGGAACAGAACTGCTAACTACAGCCACCCCCAGCCTATTTTACTTCCATTTGTCTCACCCAGCAAGTCCCTGTTCCTTTTGTCTGAGAGATCTTTCTGTTCTGGTTTGTACCCTAATAAAATCCAAATTAGAAATTTGAAACTCCATCAGGGTTGGTTTGGGGGAAATTCAGTTCAAGGTGGCTTCACGTTGGCTTCACCTCTGCCTTTGGCTCCTGTTGCAAGTACAGATACTCCACTGAACATTTTGCAGGTTGTATTTATATTTATAAGGCCTGTTACAAGGGCACCAGGGGCACCTTGATACTGGGTGGGCAGGGGAGTGGTTGCTACTGAGATGATGAGGTTTTTTAAACAGTATCACTCAGAAGTGGTGAGATAGGCAGCAAAATCCATATAGGGGGCAAGAGAGAGGTGGGGACCACGTCTGTGTGCAGCCATGAGTTCTGGTTGGCAGTGTCTGTCCTGCCTGGGTCCAACCAGAAGCTCTTTTCCCCTTCATTTTACTTCTTTCTCTGTCCTCTCTAACAGCCCACAAATTATCTGTTTAAAAAAAACCAAAAAAGATGCTTTTTTTTCCTGCAGTGCTTTGTCTCCTCCTCAAATTCCTGCCACATGTTGGGACTCTTACCCTTTCTGCAGTGAGAGCTGGTGATATCAGAGGCAGAGGACTGTGACCTTTAAGTGTGAAAAAGTCAGAGGAGGAGATAAGTTATAAGAAGGTTCCTGCATGAAATAATTCAGTGACAAGGTGTTTTGAGGGACAAAATAACTACTAATGTATAGGCTGTAATTTCACAGCTGAGGGGAAACCCTAAGTGATCTCCAAATACAACGATAAACTAAAAAAATGGCTTCAAGACTCAAAGATTTATTTTGCTATCTGACCCCTGTGCTCTCCCAGTGTACACAGGGATATAGGGGCCTGAAATAATCCTGAATTAGAAGTAATGATGGTACTGCAATTTTGAAAGGCCTGTTCTTTGGAAAAGTGGAAATACAGCCAGTGAAGGAGAGAGGATAGATGGTATATGGCAATAATATATTGTAAATGAGACTGAAATAATTTGTTTAGTTGTTGCATTTTGCCTATGCTAAAAGCAGTGCATTACATCTCCCAAAATTTCACTAGCACTGAAGAAACACGTGGACCTGCACATGATCTCCAGCGAGCCAGAAGACTAAGACAGTCCTGTGGATAACTTTGGATTTGGAATTCTATCAGCTCTTTTGGCTACATCCTCTGTCCAGACTTCAGAGCCAGATTCTTCACGCTGGCAACCTGGATCAAAGGCAGAGGGAATGTTTCAAATTTACATGGGCTTAGGTGGGAGGAAGATCAGAGCAGACTCGTGACATGGCCAGTGATAGGACACGAGGAAATGGAATGAAGCTGTGCCAGGCTCAGTTCAATTTGGACATTAGGACAAGGTTCCTCACTGAGAGGATGGTCAGCCACAGGAATGGCTCCCCAGGGAAATGGTCACAGCACCAAATCTGCCAGAATTCACAGAATGATGCCCTTAGTCATGGGGTTAATTTAAGGTGGTCCTGTGAGGAGCAGTGAGTTGGAATTAGTGATCCTTATGGGTCCCTTCCAAATTGAGGTATTTCATAAATTCTACATTTTGGAAGTCCATCAAAATGGAACTGTAGCTGAACAAAGAGAGAAGGTGGTGCTCTCTGATCATCACAAAGGGGAATGGTGTCTCCAAGTTTTGGGAGTTATTTTAGGAGGTGCAGAGTCAGGAACCACATCAGTAAGGATTTTGTAATGTCCTCATAACAATGATGAAGGATGAGCTTCGATTTAATCACAAAATCTGAAGGAGGAAAGGGCTCTTGTGTTTAGGGGTGAAAATAGGAAGGAAAAAATCAATGTTGAGCTCCTGCATTTGTTCATGTTTTGTGGCTAAACTTCTTTTCAGAAAGTCTTGAGGAGAAAATATGGAAATTACATTGCCTGGTCCTGTGCTGGAGGCCCCTTACATGTCTGGATGAGAACTATCACAGAGAAGGTTTTCCAGAACAGGCAGGTTTCACTCAGAGTGTTGTGTCTTAGGCTCAGTCCTATGTGTTAAAACAGAGCTGTTGTCTGCAGATGCTAACAGGAAACTGCTCATTTTTGACAAATTAATGTCACATAAGAGAAACACAAAAATACCTGTGCTGTGCCAAGCCAGAGCTCAGTCCTGCCCAGTGTCCCACTGTCACCTTGAGCAAGGGCAGGGTGGGCAGACAGGAGCAGTGCCCTGTGACATCCCAGCAAACTCTCTTGGCAGTCCCTGAAGGATCTTTCATTCATTGCTTTGCACTATCACATTTTGAAGCCACCAAAAAACCCCAGAATATATAGACCATCCCCTGGACCAACCTCCAAAGCTGCAGTGCACAGACAGTGCAGAATATCTCATTTTATTTCTAAGCCATGTGCCATTTGCTGGTTTATTTGACATCTCTCTAGCCCTTGGATCAGAGGAGCCAGAGTCTCCTTCTCTATTCATTTTTTTCCAGGTCAGTCATGATTTTATATCCCTCTATCACATCCTCCTTCACTTTATCTGTCCTGCAGGCAGAAGAGTCGCCTCTATTAAATCCATCCCCCCACAAGAGCTGTTCCATACCTTTGATCCTGTCTGTCACCCTTCTCTACACCAGCTCAGCAGCATCTTTTGGGCAAGGGGGAGATGGGAATCTGGTGAAGACCCACCCCACATTTATGGAGCAGCATGTTGGTATCTCTCCCAGCAATGCCTAAAACTTGTTTTGCTGCTCAAGACCACCCATTTAGCTGACATTTTCTTAGAACATCAGTTTCACGTTCCTGAAAAAGGATTTCTTTCCTATATTGCAGCTATTTCTCCAAAATAAAGGGGTTTTACCCACCTCTGTCTGGAATTGGCAGTGTTGTGGTGGCACAAGCCAAATTCCCAGCTCAGCTGGGAACAAGATTAGAGATTTCAAAACTTCAAGCCACACAAACAAAGCTGTAAACGTGAGAGAAAATCAATGTCTCTGTCTTTGCTCTGGATACAAAAAAGCACATAAATCACTGATAAAAAACCTCTGCTGCTAACAGACATCAGAGGTGTGGATGAGATGAAAACAAATAACCCCACGTAGACCTTTACTCCAGAGCTGTCTAGGTGGGAACTAGGTATGATGGGCCCTTGTTGCTGCCCCCCTGCCAAAAAAACTTGGGGCATTTATTGTTATTTTTAGCTTGTTTGATGAGGACGACTTCCAGAAATAGTGCCTAACTCCAGGGTCTTCACAGGGTTTCTCTAGTGCAACTACTGCCTGGAATTCAAACTGTAGGGGGAAGCCCCAGTGCCAAACATGTTTCACCACCCTGCAGACTGTGCAGGATTGAAAAAAACACCAACTTCTCCGAGAAAATGTTTCCCTTCCCACAGGACACAGGTTACCAGAAACCTCCAGGACTGTCAGCAGTTGGGATCTAGAGCAGTTGAAGTCTTCTCTGAGTTTTTTGCAAGCTCTGTAAGAATTATAAAATTCTTAAGTTATGTAAATAAATCTCTTCCCTATATGTTGCTTGAACTTAATTGGGTAATGAAAATATTGTAAGTTTGTGCTTCTACAGCATCTTTCATGCAAAGATATCAGAAGTGCTTCATAAACATTCACTAATTAAGCCATTAAACCATACAACACCCCACTGAGTCTGGAAGGATTTATAGGGATGGGTACAGTAAGAAGATTAAGTTTTACTCCTAGCAGTTTGTGGGGAGGGGGGTTGGCTGGAAAATGGAAAAATAAATCCAGAAACAATTTTTTCTATAGAAATGACTTAAACATCTAATATATTGGGATAATGTCAGCAAATCAGAGACAGGCAGGTTGTGGGCGAGTAGTCTTGGGACCATATCAGTGAGCACCACTCTGGGAGGTCTCTCCACGTTTTCCTTATCCTGCACATCGAAGGAAAGTAGGCACAGCTCGATGTCAATCCCCTCAACTTTAAAACAGCCCCTCCCCACTGGCACTGCAGAGTGCCTACACTTTGAAAAACACAGGTGCCCACACGGAAAGCCTCTGGCACCTTTCCCACATCCATCACATTAAACACATCTGTACTGGAGAGATCTATATATATATTTATATGTACTCATAAGCTGTTGATGCATGTATTCACCCCTAACTTGGCTCTGACAGCCTGGATGAGAAGAGAAGGGAGGATGGGGCTGTCACTCCTGACTAGCAGCTCCAGGAGGATGAGGAGGGTCTGGGGAGGGGACAGATCCCACACTTTCCCACAGGATGCCACAAGAGCAGCAGTGCTGGGTATCAACAGCCACCACCGTGTCAGCAGACCCCACTCAACAGCTCAGGTTGAGCTTTTGGGTTCTCAGCCACTTTGGTATCACCCCATGGCACGAAAGCTGTTGGGTATCGCCTCTGCCTGTCATCTGCTCTGAGCCAGGGTGTCGGGGCTGATGGCCGAGGGACTTTGGAAAGTTTTTCAGCTGGCAGATAAACAGCAGCAAATGTTCTCAGGACAACACATTCTGGAGCCCCAATCTTATCAGGGCACTTAGCACACAGCCTGTATACACGTTTCAGGCCAGACAGAGCACACCAACAGCCATGAGGAGCACGTTGGAGGCTGCTGGTTTTTCTTGCTGCTTCTTTCTTTGTTTTGCCATCCTGCTCTAACAGGGAGTGCTCTATAGGGCTGTCAGAAGAGTGCTGAATAAAGGCAGCTTTGCAGAGATTGATGCCAAACCTCGTATCACTGAGTGCTTTTACAGCACAAAGGCTCACCCGGCTGTCTCAGGGGGTGGTGGTAGAGAAAAGCAACTCAGGTCATCCACTCAAAGTGTGAGGGGGGAATGTGAGGCAGTTTTGAGTCCTGTGCTCCTTGCACACAGCTTAAAGGGTGCATGGCATTTGGGGAAGGAGTTTGTAGCACTGCTGGTGTGCAGCCCCCATTCCCTTTGCATTGCCCAGACGAGGGTAAACCAGGCTGGCAGTGCAAGTGTGGCCATGGGGCTGCTCTTAAGGTTTGACCCAGCTTTGTTAAAGCAAGCTCAAACCTGCCTGCACTGTATATGATAAACTTAGCCTCAGTCCTGGCTGTACATTCATGAGTGCTTGTGTAGTTTGCAAAAAACATCCCACTGCTGTGACTCGGAGAGCTCAAAAAAACCAGAGACAGAAATATGCTCTGATTAAAAAAAGAAATATTTCAACAAGTCTCTTCTCATGGCTTTTGTTTGAGTACAGTCAGGGAGTTAAAACTGAAATACAGGCATTGCAATTTGGGGTTGGGAGAATCAATGTGTTCCACACCTACGTGTATGGTGTTACCTGAAACTCCTCCTCCTCCTTCCTGTCTCTGCCTGGAGTCTTTGCTGCTGCTCAGTTCCTGCTGGCAGATCCCTGTGATCTTCCTCCACCAAAACAAGCTCCCCCGCTGAATTCCTTACAGCCAAGGGATGTGATGGATGTGAGCCCACGCATCAGCTCCAGCTTCACGTTAAAGTCAGATGTGAACCCCAGGTGAACTCCCACATATGGTGAGAGAGATGCTGCCTGACTCCACATTCCTGTTTTCTGCACTCTCTTTTGCAGTTTAGATATGACAGGTCTGTTTAATTATGCCCTCACTTCCTCTGCTGGTTCAAGACAGAGCTGTGGTCACGATCAGACTGAGCAAGGAACATTATTGGCCTCTGACAGCAACCAGCCTTAGACACTAAAAGGGGAAAACAGAGACCATGGCTGCTTGTTTGCAAGCAGAAGGGCCAAGATTGCGAGGGGTAAAGGGTTCACCTTCCCATTGCTTCTCAAACCTTCTTCCCAGCACTATTTCCCCTAAAGGCAGGTGTAATTTTTGGTGTATGCTTATAACTTTGCTGCTGCAAACACTTTCTCTGAGCCTGCTTTGCTGCTGCTTGCAACCAGTGTTTGCCAAGCTCTTCTTGGGGCATCTGTGTGATATGGTAAAGGACCCAATGGCTGAATGAAAGCTGAAAAATGAATGGTCTGAAGAGTCATCAGAGCTAAAATACTGCTCTTTGGGCTGATTTTTGTGTTATTCTGCTTGATTTGGGGTTGGTCATGATGGCACAGTTCCTCCAGCAGTGCAGTGCTGTTTCTGGGTGTTGCTGGGGATGTGTCTCTGTAACCAGAAAACCAAGCACAAAACATCATTAATTTTGTTATCAGACTTTAGTTTAGCTATGATTTTCTTTTTTCTTTCCTTCATCATTTTTATTAAGGTATTTTAAAATTTCCAGGTCCTTTTATCTTAACTGAAGCAATCTCCATTCCTAACAGCCACTACAAGCTAAGAATCAGATTCTACCAAACCTGCTCCTCAGTACCTAACATGAGGTTAGATATGGGTAGAAAAGGACATAACTCACTTTTCCTTACACTTGCCTAGTCTCTTCACAGCACACCTGTATAAACCTATATTGTCATCTTGCATAAATCAGTTTAATCCTGGTGTATTTTTAGTCCTTCTGTCTCCTTTTTCATACTTCCCTGTCCATCATCTACCCTCTCTCCTGCCTATTGAATGTTTGCAGAAATCCATACATATCAGGAAGTCTCCTAAGTCACAAGGGCTCTCTTTTGCCATGGCCAAGGACACTTCTGGGGGTCTTGTGGTCCACAGTCTCCTCTGACTGGGGGTGGAAGGGCTAAGGGATGTTTCTGAGGGAGATGAGGTTACTAGGCCTGGAGAAAAGGAGGCTCAGGGGGACCTAATCATGCCCTATAACTCACTAAAAGGAGTTATAGTGAGATGGTTGTGTGTCTCTTCCCTCACCCAGTTAACAAGAGGCAGGATGAGAGGAAATGGGCTCAAGTTGCACCACGGGAGGTTTAGATTAGACATTAGGAATTTTTTTTTCACAGAAAGAATTGTAAAAGCATTGGTATAGAATCTCCAGGGGAGCGCTGGAGTCACCATCCCTGGAAGTGTTCAAAAATGTGTAGACCCAGAACTCGAGGACATGGTTTAATAGTGAACTTGATGGTTGGACTTGATGGTCTTAAAGGTCATCTCCTACATTAACAATTCTAATATTCTATGGTTCTAAGAGGTCACAGTTTCCTTTCATCATCAGAGAGATGGATATGCTCTTGCAGTGAGTTTTTCACATAAATTTGTATTGGGGATCAGAGAGCTGAATCTTGCACAGAGGATCTTGCACAGAGAGCTGAACACCCACATTGAGGCTTTTTTTGTAAGGTCACTTGACATCTTCATTCCAAGCCTCTGGTATTATCTTGTATGAGAATGCACTTAAGATAAACATCTGTCTGAGGCTTATCTGGGCTCAGATTATGTTCACAGACAGCAAGAGAAGAATACAGGGATTTAAAACTTTTCCTTATGTTAAAAATTTGTTTAAACTTTACATAATCTGAAAAAGCAGAATGACAAACTTAATTCAACATCCAATGAAGTTGTTTAAAACATTTCTTCCTAGGGTATGAGCCGACCTTTTCCCAAATAACAGAATGCCAGTGGCTTCTGTCACAGGCCCTCTTGAAAATGCCAGTTAAGTGTTTTTCTGCCATCTCTCTCCACAACTCCTATAGGAGCTGGTTTTCCCATGGCCTGACTGCAGTTGTCCTTGCAAAAACCCTGAGGGGAGCAGGGATGAAATAGTTCCTACTTTACCTGTTGGGGGCTGAGACCTGGAAGAATAAATCTGGAATTTTGAAACCTCAATGGAGCAATTTAGCTGGGCAGATAACAAACTCTGGGCATGAAGGACCCAGGTGTAGACCCTCCTGGGTTTGGACATGAACACATAGGCAGGCTGTCCTTGTGGTGACCGTGGTGAATTGTCACTTCAAGGACAATGGACAGATACTGAGTCTGTGACTTTGACTTCTCTATGAGCACAGCAGGGTGCACAGAGCCAGGGTGAGACTCTTCTGCCAAGGGACCTCATCTGAACTATTGCTCCAGGCTGTCTTTAAGTTAATGGAGAGAAATAGGTGTCCCAGGAGAGTGATCCATCTTCTCCTGATATGACTGGTAATGGGGAGCTGCTCTCTGAAATTGCCTGTTTCTACTGACTTCCAGTGGAGCTGAGAGATTCTGTCTCTGAGTAAAACATCATTTTAGGTGAGAAAGTCAGAGAGAGGAGCTGACCTGGATTCTGCCAGCTAAAACCAGCCCCTGGAGCAACCTTTCCTATGGCTTTGCAGCACCCAGGGCACATCACTCCATACCTCAAAGCACCTGGAAAAAATTGAGTGTTCTAGAAAGCAACTCTATGGCTAAACCAAATTATATTCCACAGGGGAGACATTGAGCAGATCTGTGAAAGGTTTACCTGCATTCCAGAGGGTTTCCTCCTACCATTACACCTTGCTTCCAAGCAAATTGGCAGAATTAGAGGGAAAATTGTCCCATATCTAATACTCTAGGTTTACATTTGCATGAATCTCTACCACAAATAAATCACCAAAGGAGAAGCGCCTACATTGCAGTGACATAACCCATGGGCTATAAGCATCCCTGAAGGCAAGCACCCAGCTATTCAGCCTTAAAAAGAGCAGTAAAGAGAAACAAGATCCAGGTGCAAATTCTCTATTTCCTTTAAGTAAAGATTTTCCACAACTTAATTTCATGAAGGCAGTTAAGGGCTTTCCAGCAGGATTTGTAAAAAGAGGGTAAAAACTTCCAGATTACAAATACCGGCACAAAGTTTAATGTAGGATTAAATAAATAATAAAAAAAAAAGTCCATACTTCATGAGCACGATTGCACTCCCTGTTCTGCATCCAGGAACATTACATTGGCAGAACATATTTCATCCCTTTCCTGTTCAGTAGTTCCGTATATCACAAACACAATCAAAGCAAGAGGTGGCCTCACTCAGTGTGGCTTTGCTTGCAGAGTTGACCCTTCCCTCAGGAAATCCCAGCTGGATAATGGACAGCTGTGTGCAGCTGCTGCACAGAGCACCAGCTCTTGTCTGGCTGCATCTGCAGGAGGGATGTCACAGGGGCACTGCAGAGGAGCTGCTGGGTGCCCAGAGCAGGTTGTCCAGGCAGCAAGAGCATCTCTGAGCTGGAAAGGCTCGTTCTCCCTGACTCAGGGGTGAGAGCTGCAGTGCAGCTGGGAGCTGTGGGCACATCCCTGGGGCTGGAGAAGGGAGGATGGGAAGAACTGGCAACCCACGCAGGAATGAACCCTCCCTTGGCAGCTGTCATCTAGCAAGGCTCCTCCAGACCAAATGGCACTGAGAGATACCATGCCCCCATCTCCTCAGCAGCCAGTGGGTGTTTGTAATACTTGCTCATGCTAATTATGATCTATGTCACTGTTCCCATAATTGTAGATTCTGCAAGAGGCAATTCTCATGTCTTGTGAGGTGGTCCCAATTCCGGATACCCTATTTTATCCACAAGCATTTAAATGGTGTTCTGAAGACAGGATATGGAAAGGGCACCCAAGAGGTTTTTGCCTGTGTCTGCTTTTCTGTTACCAGCATGGAAAAGATTGTTATAATAGTCCCAAATAGCAGCTCTTCTGAGTACACATAACTGTCCAAGTAATATTACACTGTAGCACCTTTTTCTTGTGCTATCACTTCTGTTGTCTTAATTATTCTTAGCTGAAAAATAGTCATGCATTTGAAATAAGCCAGCCAGAACACCCTCTCTGATGTGACAGTCCACATACTAGAATAATCAGCCAGTGGTCATGAGAGGAATGACATGAATGGGATGGGAAATCCTTCACCTTTTTTGATTGGAGTACAAGGAAGGTTTCTAGATGGAGAAAGCCTGCCTTGCACCTTGCAGGCATGCAGTGAGATTTCTCCCATTGAGTGCCTAACAGCTTCCTCATGTCTGCTGGGCAGGACACCTTCCCTAACCCTGCAACCTTCCATTCTGCCAAACACAAAAAATATGGGTCAATGGCTTTTGGAGAGGGAAAAACTCCAGAGCAATCCTCTACTGACGCTGAACTAATTCCAGCGCATGAAAAGTGAGAGCAGCTGTGGCTGCTTCCACATCCACAAGCAATGCAGCTTGCTCGTTGCCAGCAATCCTTAATCCTCTTTGAACTCCTGACTTTACATATGGGATGGTTGCTCCATGGAGTAATATCTGTGTATTACTGCCCATTCACTGTAAGTATTTTACAGAGATGAGAAACGTATTCTCAGGAGGCTCAGGCACAAAGGTTACTGGATGCAAATCATATCTGTGTTGGCACTGGCACATGTTTGCAAAACCAGGAGCAGGGTATCGAGTGTTGAAATGGGAAAAATTCCCTCTGCATCCTGTGAAAATGCTGGCAGCCCAAGGGCAGAGAGTGCCTGAGGGTGTGGTAATGCTGCACCGGCACTGCTTGCTAAACAAAGTAATCGTTTCAGACACCAAATAAAGGGGTAAAACTATTTCAGTGAGCAAAAAGATGTCTCTCCTAATCTGGGGAGAGATGGTAAAAACCTTTAGTTCTGTGTGAGAGCCACGGATGAAGGAGCACACTCTGTTAGTGCTTGCTCTTAAATGTACTTATTTCACTGTAGCCTATGTTCTCCTTAAAGTCCTGGCTTTGGGAATGTAGTGATGAAGTGTTTAAAAAAATTTCCTTTGGAAGGATTTTGAAAAAAAACAAGTATTTTGTCTTACAGGGGAGATGCAGGTTCATGCCATTCATGTTACAGCCTGAAAATGTGACCTGCAGATGCTGAAATGTCAGAAACGAAGAAAAAAAAACAACAGAGAATTTGAACTTTTTCTTTTTTTCCTTTTAATACTCTTTTATTCTCCCACCCTGCTGTTTGGGGCAGAAAGGGAGATAGAAGGGGGAGCCAGTCATGATTTAGGAGCATTTGTATTTGCAATTCCAGCAGCCAAGGTGAATGTGATCCCATGGAGATGCTCCCCTGGACTGGAGTCACTCACAACTGGGTAGTAGGGTATTCCTCAACGTATGGATTACACAAAAGTTAAGAATAATTTTGGTTTTCCTCAAAAATATATTTACTGGTTTGGGGTTTTTTCCCTTTTCAAGAAGTTGATTTGATTTGGTTTGGTTTCTGGTGTTTGGTTCATTTTCTTTCACTTTGTTTTGTTTTAATATAATGATTTGGTTTCCTTACAAGACTGAAACTTGTTAATCACAAGAAAATACTTCTCAGAACAGATGGCTTCACTGCAGAGTCAGTTTCTCAGTGAAAGGGGATTTTGTTGGACAGACAGTGCTTTCCTTTTCCCTAAACTCTTCCTCTTGTGCAGGGGCACTGGCATAAGGGTTGCCTGGTCAGAAATGTTTCAGCTGTGTGAGCTGCATCCCAAGGCAAACCTGCCTTGGAGTGGACACTAGGCTTGGGTGCAGGCTGATTTTAGTCCTTTGAATATATCTATAGCAAAATTAATGCTCATGCTTTAGGCTGCCAGTGCTTTCAGGGGTGCTGAGCTGTAGGGTCTCCATCAGGACCCATAACCAGTCCTTGCCAGGTGATGTCTCTCTGCCTTCCTTCACACCTGCCTGCAGTGGTTTGCAGATTTGACTGCAGAAGGAAGGTCATTGATCAATAGCTTTCTTGTGGAAAGACATTTGCCCAGGTTTTTTTGTGTTTCATAGACTCATCACAGACTCATAGAATGGTTTTGGTTTGGAAGGGAACTTAAGGATCATCTATTTCCAACCCCCACCTTCCACTAGGCCAGGTTGCTCCAAGCCTCATCCAAATTATCCTTGAACACTTCCAGGGATGGGGAATCCACAGCTTCCTTCTCTGTGTTTGGGTCAGCCTGAAGACCAATATCAAGGTTGAATCTTCCAGCCCTATCCTGTCAAGCCTGCCCTAAGGAAAAGACTGGAAAGAAAGAAGAAAGTCTATTGCTGCCCAAATCTGCTGCAGAAAGCAAAACCTGAATCAAGTATGAAGAAGAGTTAGGAGATCTGAGACCCTGTCCTGTCAGCTGAGCAATTTATCACTGTCAAAATCTTTCCACAGCCCTGCTGCTAGTGGCTCTTGAATTAGGTGCATGCACCATTAGCATCCAAAATTCTTCTCTGGGCTGAGCCCATACTTGGGAGGCCTGGCCATAGACCACACCAAGGAGCAGCTCCACATCCCCAACTCACAGAAGCATTTGCTTTAACAAGCCTAGTGGGGCATGTGGGGACAGGGCTGTGTCCTGCAGCCCTTCCAGTGCAGCTGGATTTTGGCTGGAGCGGAGATGACCCCAGGAGCAAGAGGCAGAACAAGCTTTGCCCTCAGCTGCATGTGTAGAAATCCAAATGTAGGATATTTTCCTGAGTTTCTGCCCACAAATCTGAGCCCTTTACATAAAATACTGGCAGAGCTTTGGAAAAAGCAACCTGAAGGACTTGGACAAATTTTATTGATGGATGACAAATGACAGGGATTTCACTAGCTAGGTACCAAGAATATGCCAGAAGAAGACAATCCTTGTACTGCAACACAGATTTAGAAATACTGTTTTGCTCTGAACTTCATTCCCTCACATTTTTCCTGAATAATATTAAAAAATAACGTTTACAAAGGGAAAAGGCAGTTTTCCAGGATGCATCAGCTCCTGTCCTCATTTTCTCTGCAGCCATGGTGTCAGTCATTGGACATAATCTGAAGGCAGGTGTGATCAAAACAGCAGGATAAATTATGATTTTTTTTTCAATGTCCATTTCTGAAGCTTACAATCCATGCTGAGGCAAGAGGCAAATTAAAATGTGAATTTACTATTCAGATCCAGGGATATTCCTTCAGCTCAACACCAGTTAAATATCAAGGGGGTGCAATAAAGGGATCCAAAGCCAGAAGCAGTGAAACTGTAACTCATTAACATCATTATTCACTAACAGCTTATCTGATGTCCTTGCAGAGTGGGTCACACACACAGTAGAAGGATTTCTTTGATTAATGAAACATGCTAAAAAATGAAAAGATGCTGGAACTGCCAGGGCAAAGGTAACTTGAGGCTGCCTCACGCTGTGATACACCCCAGGGATACTCATGGTTGTGAAACAGGGGGTTCCTTTCTGTGCTTGTAAGCACTTGTGTATGTCTTACCACAGGACAGTGGCAGGAAAAAGCATTGATAATAATATACATGAAGAAGGGACTCACTTGGAAGACACAGAAACACAGAATCATCAAATGGTTTGAGTTGGAAGGGACTTTAAAGATCATCTCATTCCAACCCCTCTGCCATGGCTGGACACCTTTCCCTAGGTCAGGTTGCTCAACACCCCATCCAGCCTGGCCTTGGACTCTTCCAGGGACGGGGCAGCCACAGCTTCTCTGGGTGATATGTTCCAATGTCTCACTTCCCTCAGAGTTAAAAAAAAATAAAATATTCTTCCTCATATGTAACCTAAAGCATAGGCTTCAGGCTACAGGATAAATAAATAATGGGTTTGGGCATCTCCTTCTCTATGGGTTCTCTGACAGGGCTGATATTTAACTATGGCCTGTGCTGTGTGGTAGCTCTTCCCAGTCATTGCTAATGTGCTGGGCTGGAGGGGACAAGCTGTGAGTGGTGGTGTGCAGCAGCATAACTCAGCTCCCTGGCTGCCACCCAGCATGGATAATAGGCATTTACTCAGGGTGTTCCTCTGACAGACCCCAGAGAACCTTCCCAGAGCATTTGTGGCCCTGGAGTTTGCACCACCTGCACTGTACACAGGTGCTGCCAACCTCTCTTGCAACACCCTGCTGCCACCTCACTGTGGAGGACAAAATTCCAGGTATCTCACAGTGGGCAGTGAAGTTCTCCTCTCTTCCAGCATCCACTCATGTGACCCTTGTTTGAAGATGTGGACTCCAGCCAGAGCATGGATGAGTTTCCCTAGAACTGTGGATTCACTGCTTGAACACTTTGTAAGCCAAATCCTGTTCCTGCTGCAGTTCAGAGACATTATGCAAAAGGACTAAACTTTGTCTCTTTGGTGAATTTCATCTGGAAAATGTAGTGGGCAGTAGGTTATAGCACATCTTGTCTGCAGGGATTGCTCCTGCACAGGGGAAAATCCCTCTTGCACAGCATCCCTAGGGAACACCAGATCACACCAAGCTCTCAGTCCTTATCTCCAAGACACCAGCAGGTCCCTCCTCCTCTCAGAAGTCCAAGGGTTGGATGTTGACAGCTGTGCTCTGGAGGCATTGCAGAGCTGTCTGAGATAAGGGTGATGCTCACAAGAGCACAAGGGAGAGCTGCAGCAGAGGCCAAGCCCAAGTTCAGCAGGGATATAACCCAGGAGCTGATGGCCACCTCAAATCTCAATGCCTTCTGCTCAGATGCTTCCTTCTCCTTGCTTTTCTGCTCAGATGCTTCCTTCTCCTTGCTTATCCACAGCAGCAGGTGCCCAAATCCACATTTGGTGTCCTCAAAACACAGCTGAGAAAAAGCAGTGCTGGCATTGTCGTGGTGCTCTGTGCTGCTGAGGGATAATGAGTGTGCAGAGCACCCTCAGCATGACAGCAGCACATGCAGCCCATCCCAGGGACATTCCCCAGCCACCCAGGGAGCTGGCAGAATTGTTAGTCCTGAGGCATGAGTGATCTGAGAAGGAAACTAGAGGAGACACAGCTGCTTGGACAGAATTGTGGGGGGTGTCTCCCATTCCCACCCTCAACATAAAACTCAAAGACAGGAACCAAGTGCAGCAAACTTGAGTGGATACAAACACTGTACTTGCTGCTCAGGCAGATCTAAGGGAAGGTTTCATGAAGCAAAGGACTGTTCTAGGGAGGTGGGATGTCCAGGGAATGTCCAGACATGCCCAGACCCAAAGGTTAGGGAAGGTGGATTTGGATGCTGACCATGGTTGGCATCTTGACCACAGATCTTGATACCTTTTGCTGCTCCCAGACTCTGCCTGCAATTCCAAAAGCAGGCAGCTAAAATGCCGACATCAAAATGCCCAACCTCTCCTCCAACATCCACAGCTCTGTTTCTACATGTCAGTGATTGCCCAAGACAGCACCAACAAGTTTTGAATTATTCTTTAACACTTTTCTTTCAGGGAGCTGACACATGTGAAGATTTCAGATGTCTGTTCCCACAGGTCATTCTACTGAAGTAGTACCATGTTCCAGAGCTGAGGCAGATGAGGGCCAGGCCAGCACAGAATAATCAAATTAATGGATTTGATCTTCAAGACACCCCTAATAGCCCAGTGTGCAAAGCTCTGTGATGCTGTAGCCTTTGCTGCTATACAAAATATTCCCAGGTCTTAGGTAAAGCCCAACACTTTAGGGGATGCCTGCATGGTGTAGCTCTATGGCAGCTTTCACTTTCCCCAGGTGTGACATCTATTTGACAAATTATTTTCTGAAAAGCCTCAATCATTTCAAAATAACTAGGCTTTTTTTTTTCTTTATTTCTTTTCTATGGATAATTAAACTTTGCTCTATTCAAAGGCTTTCAAAGAACAGCTGGCAGAAAATAAACCTTCAAACTCCAAGAAAAGAGGGAAGGATTGCTTTTACAGAGTAATCTAAATTACCCACACTTCAAAAGCAGAGCACAAAGGAGGCATTTAAATAAGGGTCCTTTGTTCTGTAGTTGCTGTTGCTGGACAGTGCTGCAAAGCCCTTTTTTAGCTCAATATAAACAGCCTTTTAAAATCCAAAGAAGTCTTTAAAAGGCCATCAGATTAGGGTTTGAGAAAAATTGTTGCCAGATTACATTGAATGTTACTCTACAAACCAGGGGGAATGTTTCATGGATTTGAGTCTATTTGCTTTTATGGCCCTCACCCTTCATTTCTGGCTTGCAGTCAGTCACGAAGGGTTTGCTGCTCCTTCCAGGCTTCTTCTGCAAAGAAACAACCTGGAGGCTCCCCCTCCAGCACAGTGCCTTGGGGACACCTTGCCATCCTGCTATCTAATAGGCAGCATCACCATTTTCAGCCAGTTCCTACATTTTTTAAAACCCTGATTATGTTCACATCAAGCTGGAGGAACAGGAGGAGGATTATACACAGGCTTTTATTTGTAGAAAGGATCTTCCAATCTCGTGAGCCTCTGACCCTTTCAATAGCTGTGTCCCCCATATGACTTATTAGTGCAGGTAAGGAGCATAGAATACATGTACAATCACACAGCCCAGCTTGATTTAATTACAGATGCTTTTAATTAAATTTTATCGTTGAAGCTGTAGCAGGAGCATGCTTAGATAAAAATATAATGAAGATTTCCTTGGCATCAAAAAAGAAAGGTGTGACTTCAGCTTAATTACCTAGACCAGCAGAGGTAGAACTGTATTGTATCTGAGAATTGGCACCAAATTAAGGATGCCAGCGAAGGCATTTGCTGTACACCCTGTGGCTGTCCTGCAGCCTTTACTGGCATTGTGCCTTTGCAGTTTCATGACAGCTGAGATGCAGTCCTTGTTTAGGTGAAACAATTGATTAGACCTACAATTACACTGTGGTAATTGCTAAGAAGGGAGGCCTCTGCTGTAGGCAGGCAGGTAATAAACAGGATGTACTTTAGGTTCCCTTGAAATTCTCAGACCAAGAGGCAGGTTTAGGAGATATCCAAATCTTGCATAAATGGAGTTGGGAAATTTGAATCTCATTGATCCTGGATGGCCAAAGTCCTTTATCTCTGTTGGAGGGTTGGAGGGCACTGTTGCAGGAAATGAGGATTTTATGAATTTCCCTTCTTCCTGGTTTTCCTTCCAGAAAGGAGGCATTTCTCTGATTCTTGAATCATTGAATGCTTGGAAGAAATGTCTAATTTGCCTCCTCGTTGCCAGACACATCCCAAGCTCATAATTTTCTACCAGGATGCAGAGAGAACGGCCATTAAACCCAGCAGTGAAAGAAGAAAATCACATGCACAATTTGCTGCCCGTGCCTCTCCCCTGGGACTCTAGGGTTTTAATGCAATTTGGTGCATCCCAGCCAGTGGTGCTTGGTTGCTTTTAATTAAAAAAAAATTAAAGGATTTATGTTGGGATTAAATGGGATAATTATTGATTGATCTCTGCCTTCTAAATTGAAAAGCATTTGGATTAATCAGCTTTTAAATAGGAAATCACTCGGCTCTGGACAGGAAGCCAACCTCAGGCCCTGCACTCTAGCAGGGCTTTATTTTGTCCTCTTCCTTCAAACCCACTGGGAAATATTTTCCTTTCTTTTCCTCTTGCTTCATACCCAGAAGAAAACTGCTTTCATTGAGACAGGCTCTGGGTCACAGGTGTTGAGATCACCCTGCCTTGCACTACCTGCAGAGAATACCTGGCAGGCTCTGCAGCATCCTGATGGAGCTGACCAGGAGTTGTGACACCTTCTGAGAGCCTTGTGCTGGGAACTGGGCCAGCCATCTCCTCAGCAGGTCCAGTCAGCACTGAGATATTCCATGGTGGAGGGAGCAGCTTTGTACCAGCAGTGATGTGGGTAGTTCTGTCTTGCAGGCCAAGCAAAGCAGACACCCAAATGGCCAGCTCAGCAGTCAGGAGAGGCTGGCAAATAAAACAGTGTAAAGTTTGCTCTTGCTCCATTCTGGGACTGTATGCATCACCCCATCTGTAAAAGCAGTTGGAAATCAGGTTAAGCAGGTGAGGAAGGTGGTAAGGCAACGTGAACTAAAAATAATAATGGCATACTCAAAATAATAATATCCTCCATCCCCAGCTGCAGAAGTAGGCTGCTGACCTAAGCACTGTGAGTTCAGGTTTCTACATTTATTCTGGGGCAGAAATTGTGTAGCTCTGTGACTCTCATCTATACTTGGAGAGTTCCACCTGCATGAAAACAAACATGTTATTAACTCACAGGAAACCCCAAATGGAGAATTTGGAAGAGAAGATTTGCTGTTTTAGGGACTTCCAACAGGATTTTTCAGCCTCTGAATTAAAGGGTTAGGGTTAAAATTAAAATTTTCTGTTTCATTTAGTCATATTTCTAATGTTAGAACTTGACAGCAGATTTTAACTTTACCCTTTGTGAATGAGGAGAACAATGTGAGAGCAATGTCCACATCACAATCTTTGTCTTCTAATTTATCTGGGAAATCTTCCCATTTTTTTTTTTTAAATTTCTCCCTCCAAAACACTTTTTTAAAGATTCCCCACGTGGAGAGGGCAGAATACCTATCCAGAGAGCCTACATTTTCCTAGGAAGCTTTTGTGCTGAAGCACTTCCATCGGTGGGATGCTGGTCCAGCAGTGACTCATGCAGACCTCCCCCACAGATCACCCACCAGAGGCAGGTGACCTGGAGGCAGATTACACCCCTCTGCAGATGGAAGGTAATTCACACTTCAAATAATTATTTGAGTTTCTCATACAGTTGTCAGCTCTGTAATAATTGGAATAAAAGACCTTTCTTCAGCTGAGTGAAAGCCTTTCCTCCACAGACAACCAAACTTGGAGAGCAAAGCACCCACATTCAGTGCCACTCTCCCTGAAATTTTCACCTGGCCACAATCCCTGAATGAACCTTCCAGCACATCTTCCTTAGGAAGAGCGCACTCAGAGCTCAGCCTTGCTCACAAGCATGTCAAGAACTGCTGATGAGATTATAGGAGACCTTCTTGCTCCCTACAACTCCCTGAAAGGAGGTTGTAGCCAGGTGGGGGTTGGTATCTTGTTCCACGTAAAAAGGGATAGGGCAAGAAGAAAAAGCATCATGTTGTACCAAGGGAGGTTCAGATTGGATACTAGAAAAAATGTCTTCATTGAAAAGGTTGTCAAGCACTGGAACAGGCTTCCCAGTGGAGTCACCATCTCTGGAGGAATTTCTAAGCTCTGTAGATGTGGTACTTAGGGCTATGGATCAGTGATGGACTTGGCAGTGTTGGGTTAAAGATTGGAGTTGGTATTTTTAGAGATCCAATATTAGGTAATGTTGATATAAAAATGGATGAAGCATTATTTGAACTGCAAAGTCACTTGTCTCATCTCAGTTAGGGTGACCAGCTGGTGCCTTTACTAGAGTGGCCTGGTCCTCAGACTGACTTCACATGCCTTGGGTAGAGGACTCCCACAAGAAGCCTTCTAATGGACATTAGGAGAAGAATGAGTTCTACCACATGTTGGCCAACCCAGTTCAAGATTTCCTGCATCACACTCTGGGTCAGCTTTGGAGATGAGCACAAAGAAGAGCAGCTTTTTCCTACCTGTGTATGCACAAGCCATTTGTACAAGCTATTTTCAGTATTTTCTGCTTACCCCAGGCCTACAAGATGGTGGAAAACAAACGGAGCTTTGCCATCCTTTTAAGTAGAGACTAAGCAAAAATTTGAGGCACAATAAAATGAATTGATTAGAGAAGATAACAGATATTGCTTTTATGACTAAAATTCATTACATTAAAAAAATGTAAGAGCCAGTGATATAAAAACCCAAAGGGTAGACATCCTGCTTTGAACACAGGCAGGCAAGAGTAAAGTTCACTCCTGTTGCTCCCTTTTCCAAAGTGAACAAGCTAAGCAAGGCTAAAGAAGGGGAATTTTTAAGAGTACAGAACCAACATCACCATCTTCTTAAGCTTAATCTTGCTAAGATCTTTTCAGCAAACTGCACTGTGCCATTGCCCATGGTGACAGCTAAACCCACCCTCAGATCTGGCAGTCAAAACTAAGAGTCCTGACTGAGCATCTGATAACACCACACTGCTGTTTTCACCTACCTGATGTGGGATTAGTTACAATATAGAGACATATTTTTTTCCCAAGGATCACAGCAAAACATTAAGAGGCAATGACACAATTTGTGGCAAAATTACATATAAAAGGAGCAAAAAATGCCCAAGAGAGTGATGCAGCCTGGAACAGGGTCCCAGGGAGCCTGTGCCATCCCTGTCCTTGCTGAAATTTGAAACTGAGTAGGCAGGGCTCTGACCCACCTGATTTAACATCAAATGCTTGAAGTGAACCCTGCTTGAGCAGGACTTTGGAGCTCTGGAGGTCCTGAATTGTTTTATGATTTCATGGCACATTACTGACTTACCCAGCAGCAATCAAAGTTATAAACCACAAAATTTACTTTTGCTGTAGGCAATTTTTCAGATACTTTGGATCCATACTTGACATACTTTGCAAGGTAGGGACTAAGGACTGTGGATTTGACCTGATGGTCCCTGGGCAGCACAGGAAGCACAGGAGTTCTAATGTGAGTGCAGGAGCTGATATCAATACCACCAGGGAGACCCTCAGCTCGCTGCTTTCTGGGGTTCCCATGCCAGACACGTTGCACCGTGCCACCTGAAAGGTAGCAAGAAGCGAAGCATTAACAAACAAACAGCTTCTCTGATCAGTTGAAAAGGATATTTGGGCAGGAGAGAATAGAAAGACTGAATTTCTGGGTGATGCTCATGCATTTAGCAGGTGTTGCTCATGGTAGGACACTGCCTCATGGCTGAGGAATCTCTAAGGCACCAACAGAATTGTCCTTCCAAGAGGCTGTAGCATTGAAAACCTCTTACCAGGCAGAAACTGGGGCAGGCAGCAGCTACTAACAGCTCTCCTGCCCACATCACTGTGACCTGCTTAAGCAGCTGCCTCTGCATTCTAGGGCAGCCCTGCTACAGGATGACTACACAAAGGTAACCTTCACCCATCTTCTATGAGCCTCAGCAGGCAGTTCTTTCTTCTCCTGCCCTATCACTTTTCCATGACCTCGAACTCCCCCAGCAGACTGTCAGAGTTCTGAATGATATATTCCAGTAATGGCAAAAGCCCTGCAGAGTCCAACCCTGTATTCCAGTAATGGCAAAAGCTCTGCAGAGTCCAACCCCTTCTCCTCGGTAGCTGCTGCTGTCTGGGACAGCTCAGATCAGCAGAGGGTGCTGCTGGTGCCCTCCAAGAGCCAACTTGGAAACCAAAGGTGCTCTTCTCCCCCAGCTCCTTCTTCCTGAGCAGTGACCTCCTGTTTTCAGGCAGATTGGCCTTTTCTCCTGTGCACTCCCCCTTCCTGTGATGGTAGGCTGTGTAGAACCACCTTTCTTTGCTGTCTCAGGTTTGAAGCATCCTGGTGAGAGATGGTGTGTGAAATCCTGAGGTTTTGTTCATGCTCCTTCACAAAGCCACCTGCTGGGGGCAGGAGCAGGAGGGTCAGTAAGGCTGAGTGATTGACCATGGTTACACATTGAGAGAGTTTCCCACCACCCCACAGAGGAAAGGAGAAATTGTGTGCATATCTGTGTACGTGTGCTGTGCACAAGCACACAGAGAACCACTCAAAACCAGTGCATCGGTTCCATAGGACAGCAGAAAAATCCTAGGGAAAGTCCTTTTGGCTTCTTGTGCCTAAAGCTCTTGTTGTGATGGATTATCCCCACAGTTTCTGAGGCATCCTTTAGTCTTACATGTTTCTGCGCTATGTTTGCTTTCAGCCAAGTTAATCTTTGCTGTCACTTGAGTACAGTTAATGATGTTCTACTCAGAGATTTGCAGTTGTGCATAATGGGGCTGGAGTCCCTCCCTGGGCTCTTCACACTGCTTTCAGAGACCTTCTGTCGGGTGCACAGGAGTCACTGAGCATTTTGCAAAGGAGTGCCTGAAAATGAATGCTGCAGTCCTAAATGAGCTGCTGTATAATCCCCCTATCTGCCTCAGACTGTCTCAGATTAATTCTATTTGCCAGTCACTTTCCCCTTTCTCTAAAAAAGGGACATATTTTTAGCCTCTCAACAAACCTGACACAGTGGAGTTTCCCTTTTATGTATTCTAAGTGTTTTTTTAAAAACTCTTCTTAATTTCTTGTAGCCCAGAACTGAGAATTTAAGATTTATAGTACTTGCAAGAGACACAGCCCCCAGATTCCACCAAGATAAAACCCCACTAGTGTAAGTTTGTAGAGTCACAGAAAGGCTCTTGCTAAAGATAAGCTCTGCGGTGGAGCCAGTGACTCTCTGCTGCCCATGGCTTTAACATGCCCTGGACAGGCCAATTGTGGTTATATAATGCTGGCTCTGGAGCAGATGCTGCTGTGTTTGGATTGGGAGATTATAGCTGGTGTGCACGACTAATGGCAGCTTTCTGACAAATGCAGCCACCTCCGTGGGGCAGGGGATTGATTGGAGCTCCCGGTGGCTCTTCCCTGCAATCCTGTGCAGCTGGGATGGAGACAGGAGGACGCAGTGGGAGCAGCAACAGCAACAACAATGGAAAAAAGACCCCAGCAAATTCGGCAAATCCAGCACACCCAGGGGTGGCTGGAGGTGCAGGGCAGGCTGTGAGCCAGGGCTGTGGCAGCTGCCAGGCACGGGTGTGTCAGGCACAAGTGTCCCCTTACAGGGGAGATGATGTGCTGCACCCGGGATGCCTGAGGTGTTCCTGTGGCTGAGTGCCTGATTTGATGCCTTAAGTTTTAAGTTTTTCTGTTCTGCTTGGGTGTGCTTTTCTGGCGTGCTTGTGTGGTGAGGACAAAACAGTGCTATTCCAGCTAAGGACTCAAGGACAAGCTCGTCAAACTTCAGGCCCTAAGCAATCTTGTTCCTACAAGAAAAGGACAGGCAAGCAAGCAAGGAGGATGAAACTTCATGATTTGAGGCTATTAATTGGACAGTTGGCTCCTGCATGCAAATGGACTAAAACCTATAAAGATGTGAGATCTTGTGACCAAGCTCTCTTTTGCTTCCATCTTAGAGCCATCCAGGCAGGGCCACGACTGTGGCACTGGCACTGCCAGGGTGTGGCCTTTGAAGGCCTCTCAATAAATATCCATTTTATTCCTCTTATCTCTGTCTGGCCTCTGTTCCAGCTCCTCTAGGCATCAGATTGAGCATTTCTTCACGCTCCTTAGTGATTCACCACATGTTTGGCCTATCGAGTGTCTGGTCACCTTTTCCAGGGCTGTGACTTGGTGCTGTGGCATGTGTGGCAGGATGTCACCACGGGGATGGGACAGCGGGATGGGGACAGCGCCCGGAGAGGCTTTCACACCTCAGCATCAAAAGGCTGCCTTAACAACCCCAGTGTGCTCTGACTCTCATCCAGGAAATCTCACAAGCCATCTGTGGGTGAGCTTTTTCCAGGCAGGTAGACGAGAGGGCAGCAGAAGGAGAATCTCCAGCTGCTGCTCACAGCAGCGCTGCTCCCCGTCCCCACCCCTGAGAGACTTTTTGTGTCTGACTGATCAGTGCCAGTCCCTGCCACCCCCAGGGGGCTGCAAACGCAGCCTCCCAAGTGTCCTGCAGTTTGACAGACACAGCCATTGTTGCCTGCTGACTCCCAGCACATCCCTCCAAAATCCTGGGCTGCTACATCACATTAAAGTGATGGATGAGGAAGAGCTGTACCCAGCGGATTCAAACCTCTCCTTGTTAGTGCTTAAAGGTTGCTTCACATCTGGATCCCATTTAAAAAAAAACTATCCAATTTAGTTGCTAAATAAAGCTCATGCAGGTGTAAGACTAAATGAACAAACATTTCTAATAACACTGGTGGTGTCTGGTTTGAGATATGTGCCACCAGTGGGAGTTCATGCTACCTTCACAGAAAAGGCTAAGCCATACTAGGGATAGGATCCAACTGGATCCCTTTCCTCATTGAAGCCATTTCCAGCTTTACATCTTCTGGTTTTTTCTGATATCTGGCAAAACCAGCCTTTTGCTATATCTACCTGCACTTGGGACAGGCAGGGAGATGAGAGGGAGTGCTACAGTCTCATGGCTTACACCATGGAATATTCCATCTCTATGGAGCTGTGGGAGAATTCCCAATTTACCTAATTCATTTCCTAAGTCTTCACTGAGAAGGGGCATTTCTGATAAAGGAACTAAAAGGAGATCTGAAAGCTGTTAAGTACCTTAGATTTCATACAATCATAGATACACAGAGTCTTTCAGGTTGGAAGAGACCTTAATGATCATCTTGTTCCTACTCCCCTGCCATGGGCAGGGAAGTCTCCACTCTACCAGGCTGATCAAAGCCCCACATAACCCAGCTTGAACACTTCCAGGGGTGGGGTATCCACCACTTCTCTGGGAAAAATTTTTCTCATAATGTCCCTTGGGAAGGTCTACCCAGGAGATTCTTCCTACTTCCCAGTCTCATCTGAGCAACAACCTCTCCATTCACAGTCCTGAACAGTGACAGGTCAGATGGAGCCTCAACCAAGGGAGGATTGGACCTTGCTGGGCTGCAGACATGTGTTACCTTCTAATTAACACTGTAATTATTCCTTTTTTTGCCCTTCCACCTCATCTGTGTACACACACTCCATCCATTTACCCATATCACAAAGGGCAGAGGATGCTGACAGATTCTTCAAGGGTCTATTCTGCATTGCAACTCTTTGGTTGCATTTCGGGACCTTTTGGGGCTGGGTACCAGCAACACCTGAGTTCATTTTAAGGCTGTGACTTCCAGCACTCAGGTTAGAACAGCATGTGGGTCAGCATGGGCTGACACATGTCCCCAGTGATGAATCAGTGAATCAGTGCACAGAGGGCTCTGCCTCATGCCTGTGGTCACACTGCCATCAGTACCTGAGCTGTGTAATACCCATTTCCCAAAGGCATGTCCACAAAATGCTGCAGTTCCTACAAAGGATGTCACCAGAATAAAATCTTGGGCTCCAGCCACTGTCCAAACCACAAAGCCTCCCTTCTCCTGGTAAACAGCAGCTGCTTTGCTTCCCAGAAGTGACCACGCTTCAGCAATGGCTGTCGCAATGTAAATATTTTCTAACCCACCAGAAACATGTGGGCAGGCTGTCCTTAGGGGTTTGTGTCCTTAAAGTGAGAGATGCAAGCATGGAGCTGGATGTCACAGGGGGTTTGTTCCTTCACACAGAGTGCAAGAGCAGTTGATCATGTATTTGCTGTTTAAGAGCAGCTGTCAGCTGAATCCCACCACAAATGGTTCAGTAGTGACCTGATCAAGGATATTCGAGGTGCTGAACCACAGGAGGAATAGCAGTGACCTTTTCATGAACCTGATTGTGGCAGAAGAGTGGCAGGCCCACGGTGCCATGGCATTGCTGGTACTGGGCAGTACAAGCCACGTGCCTTCAGCCCAGCTCCTGTGCTTCTGTGGAAAAACAACAAGAGATGAGATTGCAACTTATCATGACTCCACAGGCTGAGTCCCGCAGACCCAGCAATACCCAGAGAGGTGTTTATCACATATTTCACTGTGTGGCTGGAAGGAGGCTGTGCAAGTGATTGTAGTGATTATTGACATCATCATTGCCACCTAAATCCTCTAGGACAGTGGTCATTTTCTTAGGCTGTTTCAGGGGAAGCTAACATGGCAGAGGAGCCAAAAAATGTTACAGCAGATCAAGCAGGCTTCAGGTAACAGCTTTTAGTTGCTGATGCAACTTCTCAACCCTATTTTCAAATATGCATGAGGCTGGACATAGTTCAATTGTCAATAGCGTATTAAGAATATATACATAGAAGAGATATTAGATGACCTTGGTTCTTTACAGCATCAGCCACCTGGGACAAAGGCTGGTTTTGCTCAAGGCCAGGACTGGGCTTGACATAGATTTTTAGGGGAGCAGGCTGGATCTGGGCAGAGCTGGGACAGCTTTCCTGCCCCTGTAATCACAGTGCTCTCAGCTCTCCTCACTGCTGCATTAACAATGGAGAGACACTTCCAGGTGCTAAAAAAACCCCAGTGGGAAATGGAGACTCCCACCTCCAGGACATGGTACAGCTTTAGAGTGCTACTCAAGAGGAATTAAATTCTGCCAGCAGTGCCAGAGACATCTGGTGTGAGCTGGATGCCCAAGCTTGACCAAAGCTTGAAATTGTAGCCTGAATCTTAATGAAAAAAAAAGGCAGATATAGGAACAGCATATTCAGAGAGAAAACTGAGGAGTCCAAATGCTTGAGCACAATATTTCAATATGGTGGTCAATTTCAATTTGGTCTTCAGCGTTTTTTTTGAGCTATAAATATAAACATAGTTTTGGTTCAGTCAAAATGTTTAACATAAAGTTGCCCAAATGATCTGAATTTGGGACTTTGTTCAACTATTGAAAGTAAACCATCTGTTGGCTGCACTACTTTCACTGAAAGTTAGGAAAAATCCTGGCCAAGAATTAATCAGTGACGAGCTGCAGACCTCCGTGCCTGGGGGAGGGAAAGGCATGAGGAGGTATGGTGTTGGATCCCAGAAACCTGTTTTTTTTGAGCTTTTTGTGCTTTCTGGCACTGACCCCCTGGAGAACACTGCTTTTGACCTGAGGCCTTGGAGAAGGCTTCCAAATCTGAGTGATGGAGTTAAAATCACGGATGTGCAGTTAAATAGAAGTGTTGTGAGCTCACATGGTGAAGGGTTTTGAATTTGAGGTTTTTATAATATAGTAATAGGTATGGGACAAGATGGAGGATTCTGGGTGGTATCTCTTTTTGGTGTCCTTCCTCCTCCTCCTTCATGTTTTCAGGCAGTAGTTTCTGGTTGGTCAGTTAGTGCTGCACTGAGGGTCACGGGAATTTAGTTATTGGGTCAAAAGTGTAAATAATATAGGTGTTAATTCTCTATTGGATTGCTTAGCTTTAAGAGACCTTGTAGCTACCTGGATTCTTCTCCATTTTGCTCGCTTCTAGCTGGTGGCTAGAAGTGTTGCTGAACTCTCTGTACTTTAGATAAGATTTAATAAACAGCCAAGCCTGAACACGAGAAAATTCATCTCTGTTTTTTGATTCTGGCTCTGAGTGAAGACAGAAGAAACTTCAGACAAACCACTAATTAAGTGGTGCAAAACACTACCCAGTTACACTATGGTGTTTCTTGAGAGTACCTTGGCATGGCTGATACTCTTGGACTGCCACGTGGCCTCCCATGTAGGATCCCCTGGCCCTCCAAGCTCCAAACACCAGCCAAGGGCAACAGGACAGACTGAGCCTGCCCCAGGGCTGGAGGACATCCACTGCCACTGCTCTTCAGAAAGCCTCTTGAGAGGAAAAGGGGGATCCTCGACTTGTTTTCCCCTCTCAGAGACCGGGGCATGCAATCTTTACAGAGACTCCAAGTGTCAGCCGAAAGCTCACTCCTGGAACTTGCCCGCTGCTTCTCGTGCTGCTCTGCAGCAGAAATTACATTTGCTCTACATAAAAGCCTTTGCTTGCTCACAGCTGAGTGATCACCAGCTTCTAATGTGCTATGACAAGGACGACTGGGTGTTGAACCTCCTGGCCCTGCTGCTAGATCACTTTTAGCCTGCAGTGCAGTTTGAGCCTTCCTGCTGAGTGTGGCAGGAGACATACCAAGATTTCTTAGATGCCTCTTTGCTCGGCACAGAGGGACAGCTGCTGTTGGGAGAGCTGCCCAGAGCACCCTTTGTGGCTCAGCAGCACATGGGGAGAGAAGGAAAGTGGATTACTGCTGAGTCAGATGCATTTGTCTCACTCTGACCTTGAGTCCTGGGATGATGCTGCTGTCACCCAGTGAAGTGAGTTGTCTCTAGCACAAGGAATATCACTGATAAATATAAAGTAAAGAGATTAAACAAGCAGGAATCAACAACAACACCACCAAACTGCACTCACATCTTAGGTCATTGTCTGCTTGGAATGGCATTTTGGCCCAGCAGGTTTTCTCCCCAGAAGTGGTGACAGCAGTAGCCAGGTCATGCTTTGCATTCTCTGTGGTCATCTTGCAAGCCAGCAGACATTTGAACTGCTCCATCATTAGAATTTGTGGTTACTTTGTAACACAAGTGTAATTGAGCCCTTCTGTGGCTTTGGTTTCATTAATGTTGCACTCATTTTTAGAGTATGTAGCCTAACTTTTCCATCCTCAGAAAATGAAGAACGTGTTTTGGCTCAGAAAAATGTCCTCAAAAGCCCAGGATGGAGATGAGGAGTCCTGTCCAGGTGAATTGCTTTCAGAAATTCCTCCTGAAACCTTGTATTTCCATGTATGCACACATGAATGCAGAGCTCTGTTTTTCTGGGGTTTTTTTTGTTTTTTTGTTTTGTTTTGGTTTGGTTTTTTTTGTTTGTTTGTTTGTTTGTTTGTTTTTTGTTTTTTGTTTGTTTGTTTTGATTTTTGTTTTGTTTTTTTGTTTTATTTTTTGTTTTGTTTGTTTGTTTTTGTTTTTGTTTTTTGTTTGTTTGTTGGGGTTTTGTTTGTTTGTTTGTTTTTTTAATATTATAAGATTGGTAAGACTGAGGGGAAAAAAAATTCAGCAGACATCCTTTCCCCAGAGTCCCCAGTTTCTGGGAGCCTACCAAGGAGAACTCTCAAACCAGCATCTATCACGCTTTTTGGTAGCTTGACAAACCAGCCAGGTTTCTCACTGGGACTGAACAGATGGAGAAGCAGCTTGTCCTAGGGAACTTCCCAGGCTTCTCCCTGGCTGGAAGAGCCCTTTGTCAAAGTGATTATTCCTATGCCACTGAGCAAGACATGACCAGACACAGACTTCAGTGCTGCCACACCATCTTCCAGACTACAAAGCTGCTCTGAGCACTGCAGCACTTGCTCTCTGTGTGCTTTCTGGTCATGTTAACAGCTTGGTGCTGTTATATGCCACCCATATTTCATCCCTCTGCACCCTCCATACCCTTCCCAGTTTCTGATTGTCTCCCATCTCCAGCTGCCTGTTCTATCAACATTTCTTTTTCCAGCAGTCATTTCCCATCCAGGAGGGTTTGGAGGTTTTGGGAGGCACTGGTCTAGCAGGATGCCCTGATAGGTGAGCAGGGAAAGATCCCTGGGACAGCTCTGATTTAGGTCAGTGTCTGGGTCAAGGGTTCAGACTGACTAAGGACTGCTTCAGCTAAGCAGGTTGGAAGGTGAGACCCCTCTCAGAAGAACCAGAGTTTAATCCTGCCATCCTATTAAGCCTCTGGGCAAGAAAAGCAACCTGTGACTGATTTTGGTATCCGACAGGAATGTAACATATGAGCTGGAAACACAGCCCGAGATGGGTCCATGCAGATTAACAAGCCAGACTGTCTCACTGCCCTAAAACTACTCATGATTGAATTAACAGAGGGCATGCTTTTATTTGGCTCACCTAAAAGCTAAAGACAGAAAAAAAAACCCCAAACTCAATGGTTGGAAGTTAATGTATATCCTTACAAAAGAGGAAAATTAGCAGAAAAGTAGTGTTTGGAACCAGAGTAGGGCATCTCAAGCATTTTGGAAGTGAGAGGGAGCGCAGCATGTCTCATGCTGGATGTGAAGTACTGCCTTGTGCCCAGGTTTATAGACAGAGCTGTAAGCCAAGGAATACTTTATGCACATTGAAGTGACCACCTTCTCATCGCTTTTGTCAGTGACATGACGCCCTTAAGGAAATCTGAGCCTTGCAGACAGACCTGTCTGACCCCATTAGCTTGGGAGGAAGATGAGTGTTTGGAATGGAAGCTCTCATCCTGGCTCTTTCATAGACCAATAAGACAGAGCACCAAGGTGCAAACATTGGAGTGACTCACAGCAAGCTGAGATGAAATAGAGATGATATCTAAGCATTAATAGCAGCATCTTCACAGAGTTAGGAAAACCAAATTTGGTGATGGCAAGGCAGGGGACAAAACAGATTTACAGAGTAAAGAAGCTGTTTGTGAGCCTGATGAAGAGCAGGAGTTCTCCCTCCTTTAATAAAGGGATTTATTTGCTGAGTAGGTGATAACATCAAACTGACACCCCTGGAAGGAAAGCATCCCAATTTAGGATAGCATCACGAGTATGTTTTGCCAGTCACTATGAAGGTATTTACATGCATTTAATCCACACAGTCAGCTGGTGTGAGAGTCAAAGCTCTCAAATTAGAGCTGGGTAAGGACCTTAAGCTTCAGGCTTCAGGGATTTGGACACAGCTCTGAGACCAGAACTGTGATACTTGCAAGCATCAACTGCCTACACCAAGAATGGAGAGGATTAAAAAAGCTCAGACTGGTAATTGCAAACATCATCAGATAAAAAGATTGTTACAAGATCACGTTTCATCTCATTCTTTACTCTGAGAAGGTTCTTTTAACTTCATTTGGAGTTTACTTCTGGACAGAATGCTGAGGAAGACATGTCCTGCTTGCCTACATGGAGGTGACAATATAGTTTTACTGAAAATCCCCCCCACCAGTTCTGAGCGCTTGAACTAAATTCCTTTCAGAGGAAACTAAGGAGAGAAGTCCAGACTGAGCACGAAGGAGTGTGCTTTGTCCACCCTTCTCAATACAAGTTGCAACACTGAACTGACTTGAGAGGGGTAAAGCAGCAAGTCATCCCTCCCTGTGTCTCTGCAACCTTATAAAGCAACAGCCTTACCAGCCCTGTTAGATTTGGACCAGGGCCACGTTTACCACCTTCTGGGGCCTGGGTAGTTCTCTACCTTCCCCCTGTCAGTGTCCAGGAGTGTTTCTATGCCAAACACTCCAAGAATGCGAAGGCTGACTAATCTTCAGGCTGATCTCCCCATCCTTCCAGGGAGGCTGAGGTGAGAGGGGATCACAGCTGCTGGGTAGCAGGCTCACACTCTGGCTCCTGAAGCTGTTAAGTCCTCAAGACCCTGCCCAAAAGTGAGCTTTACAGGTTTGTGGGTTTAAGGCGGTTCCTGGCATATGCATTCCATATGTGAAAGGTAAGATTTTCTTATGGTACAATAGGATAGGACAGCAGTGGGGTAAAAAACTGGGGCTTTGTCCTTGGTGGTCACACCTGACCTGTGGACCCCTGACCTGTTTTCAATGGGGACAATGTATCTTTGGCTGCACTAAGGCAGTCCAATGTCAGGCTCAGAATAGGGTCAGAAACATGATTTCAGCTAAGCATTTCCCTTTCTGGTTAACTACTACAACTTTGCAGCAAGAGGAAGATGTCCTCCCCGAAGACTAGGAAGCCTCAGTGAGTGAGAAGTTAGGTGTTTTCTGGCCTCTGTTGTCTTCTCAGTGGACAGTGGGGTAATTCACTCAGCCCAGCTCTACTGCAAATACCATTGCAAGGAGCTGCTTTATTCCCAGGCAGCCACTCCTGGCAAAAGAAATTTCACCATGGCCTGAATGGCAAAAAGCTTTGGCCTTAAACCAGGGCATTTTAGTTGTGGTGGTTTGAGGTTTTTGGTTGGTTTTTTTTGTATCCTATACTAACATCCAGCTCTGCAGTGTGCCCTCCTGTAAGGACAGGAGAGAAACAGCTTGGCTTATAATTGCTCAAAGGAGTGCATCAACTGGGTTGAATATTACAGGGTTCCAGAGGGGCTTTCCTCTGACAGTGAGGAGAAAGAGGACTTGAGTCCAAGTTCCCCAACACAGCCATGAGTTTTAAAAACAAATAATGAGAGAAGATCTTATTTCCAGCGGATATATTTTCTAGCCCACCACATCTTCTCTTTTGACTTTCTGTATCACGGTGCTTTGTGATGAACTTTCTGGGAGGTGAATCTGACCACTGGAGCCCCACTGACAGGAGCACATCGACATTGCTGCCCTCTGCACTTTCTTGCTGCCTGGAGAGGACAGTGCAGTGAAACCCTGGGGCTGGAGAGCTTGCCCAGCTCAGCCCTGCAGCATTTCTGTGGAGAGAAATGATTCCTGGAGCAGCAGGCATGCAGATAAGGAGTTATCTGTGCTGTGCACACACAGAGGTGTCTGTCCTGGCACTGCACACAGCCCTGAGCTGCTCACAGGCTGCATCACTGCTGATGCTACCCGGGTGACTGTCACCTCCTGTGAGAGATTTATGTCATCACCACTGAGCTTACCCCCTTCACCTGCCCACCACACTATTAGCAGCTGCTCCTACCGAAGCAAATCAAGGTATTTCAAACTTCTAATCCCCACCTTGCTTCTCCCACTATTTTCTCAACTCCTCCAACTTTTTCTGAGAAGCCCTTCACAGCTGTATGGCTGTAGAGAGAGGTACAGGGAGGATCTTACCTCTAAGATTTCCCAGCTCCTCCTGGAAAACAAAAAATAAAATACCTTCCATCTCAAGTACCGTTCCATGGGATAATGAAGGCAATCCAAACAAAGCTCAGGGCACCAGAACTAAAAACATCAGGTTTTTCTGTTTTTGTGTCATGGAATTAGTGGTCCACAAAGCAAATGCAAATTAATTGTTCCTTCTACAATATGAGGCATTTATATGACCTTCCTGTGTGAGGTATTTATATGACCTACCTGTGCCTCTGTGTGAAAATGTTTTCTCTTTCTTTAAGACCTGGCATCTTTTTACAACCTTTCCTGCTTGCCAGATTTTTCACATCCTCCTCAGTTGTTTATTTTTGCAAAACTCAAAGGAATTCATTTATCTGTGAGACATCCATCCCTCAACCAAACCAGACTGAAACAGGCAAAGGGAGAGACACAGGCAGAGGTGTATAGACCCTGTGACTATTATTGTTATAGTAATAGCCAGGTAGGTCCTGAGAGGCACCTGCCCTCCTTTGAGGGCTGCCCCGGGTAAGATTCTCCCTTCTCCTACTGCACAGGAGAAACAGCTATCTTTACCTCATTTCAAATATCTTTACCACATTTCAAGTATCTTCATCCCATTTCAACCACAGGCTTTAGAGAAGACCCTGCACATGTGCAGCACAGCACTGCTGAAGCACTTGGCACAGCTACAAACCTCCTGCAACATCCGGAGCAACCTGCCTTCAAACCACAGCATCTCACTTCCTCACAAGGAGGACTTTCTTCTCTTCTTCCTCCCTCAAATATTTTCCAGCAAACCAGCCAGCAAATCCAGACTCCAACAAACCCAGCCAAGCCTCAGATCATCCCTTCAGTCCCCACTCCCATAATAAGAGAACGGAATTGGATTGAAGCTCTCACTGTCTCTTTCTCTGCCTTGCCTGGCCTGTGGGGTAAGGCAAGGACAGGTGGAGGGGATGTCCTCTCCTATTTAAGGTTTAGCATGGCTGTGCCTGCAAGTCATGGCTTTTTTTATGACTTAAAGGAGACTATAAGGAAGATAAATGTTTTAGGGGAGTTGTGTTGTAACAGGACAAGGAGTAATGGTTCTAAACTAAAAGATAGGGGATTCAGACTAGTATAGGGAAGAAATTTTTTTACAATGAGGGTGGTGAGACACTGGAACAAGTTGTCCAGAGGAGCTGTAGGTGTCCCATCCTTGGAAGTGTGCAAGGCCAGATTGGAAGGGGCTCTGAGCAGCCTGGTCTAGTGAAAGGTGTCCCTGCTCACTGCAGGACTGTTGGATTGGATGACTTTTAAAGGTCCTCTCAAATCCAAACTCTTCCAAGATTGAATGAGTCTATGTGACCAAGACTGTCACCAAGGGCTGAACTGTCCCATATTGCACTGGGGCCTGTGACTCCAGGTTCGTATCCTCTGTAGAAATCCTTATAATGAACACAGTTTGTCCCTGAGCTAAAAATGAAAATTATTTCATCTTTGCTTGGTCTGCAAGTTTTGAAAGAGAATTAAGACAAACTTGTGCAACTGGGACAGTCAATCTATATGAAAAAAAGTATTAGAAATCTGGTTTCCCTATGGGAATTGCTAAATTCCCTTTAGCTTTAGAGAAACTGAGATTCCACAGAAGCCACAAAGGTTCTAAAGTAGACCTACATAGTTCAAGTCACCTTTAAACTTCTTTTAGAATCATGCATGGTTTTATCATAATTGTCTGTGTCTTCTGTTTTTCTTCTTGAAGCCCGTTTTTTTGACTAACATAGCTGTTAGAAAAACAGAAAGCTTGAAAATATGACCAGATCACATAAACTTGAAGTTTTGGAGTATTAAAAATAAAGTAATGGTGGTAGTAGTAATAATAGTGAATGAAAAGAAGAAGAGACTATTATTTTGAATTAAAATCTCATTATTTAAGCCACTCTGCTGATGTTTGAACACTGGATACTGGTTTCTGGGACTGCAGAAAAAAGAAAAAAGGGACCTCCGGTGCCCTGACCTGGCTGGGACTCACAACCCAACGCGAAGCAATGAGATTCCAGGGAAAAACAACTGCAGCAGCAGTCTCAGAAACTTTGCCATGGCAAAAAGCACGTGGGCCAGGAGCTGCCCAGAGCCCTGTTTGTCAGCTGGCTAAAATAGCTCAGGCGGAGGTGCTGACAAACCCATGCCTGCCCCGCAGCCCAACACCTCCAGCCCTCGTGGGGTTATCGGTGACGTTCGACTGCGAAGCATTTTTTTGCTGGCTGCCAATAGCTATTCCCCGAGGACTATTTGCTTTCACATGCTTTCCCTTTGACACGGCTGCTATTTCTTTGCAATATGTAAACACTCAGAAGGATTTCCATGTTTGTTCTTCACGGCTCCGTGGGGGAATTGACATGATGGAGCAGCCGCTCCGCGGGCGCTTCCTCTCCGTGTGCTCTGCTCCTGCCTGTTTTCTCCAGTTATAAATCCAGTTCTGCTCCAGACTCCACACCCCTGGCACACAGCAGGAAAAAGCATTCCTGGTGCCAGAAAGACGACACTGCCATTCTACATGGGCAGCCTTTAGAGCCCAGGGGAGGCTTTGCACTGCAAAGCATTTATTCTTTATTTCTCCCCTTCCTACAGCAATGTTTTCTGACTTTAAAAAGCCTCCTTCAATCTCAAGCAAATTACTAATATGTGACTTTTCCTAAGAAAACTGACTGGGTTGCCTGTGCTGCTGTTAACTCTCTCTCTTAACATCAACTTTTTTCCAAAGTGATCTTGATGTTGAACAAGACAATTTCCATCAAAAGTAAAAAAGAACATAAACCACTAAAGGAAAAAACAAATCTCAAAATGAGTCTAGAAATTGTAGGCCCTGACTCCAAACTCACGAATTGCACCTAGGCTTGAATTAATATATCTGCTCCTTTGTAAAAGCAACTTAATTTTATTTATTAATGTGGTTAAGCTGCAAGATGGTAGATTTAAATTGGATATTAGGAAGAAATTATTCACTGTGAGAGTGGTGAGACACTGGAATAGGTTTTCCAGAGAAGCTGTGGCTGCCCTATCCTGGACCAGATTGGACCAGGCTTGAAGCAACCTGGTCCAGTGGAAGGTGTTCCTGCCCATGGCAGGGGGGATTTGGAACTACGTGATCTTTTAGGCTCATTCCAGCCCAAATAATTCTGTGTTTAAAAAAAAAGTATAAAAAGTATAAAAATCCACATTTTCTGAGGAGACAGTTCAAGTTCCATGCTAGGGCTGGATAATAAGAAATCCAATTGGCAAATTTTGTTTTTTAAAATTTCATCCTGAAAATTAAAAAATCTGAAAACCTTCAGAAACTTTCCCAAGACCTGCATGAAAATAAGGAGAGTCCTGTAAGCCAAAGCAGCCCCTAGCACAGTGATGGGAACACATCTATAGAAGTTAGGCAATTCTGGTAAAAATCTAGATACAAAATCTTCCTAGTGGGGATCATGACACTGAACTTCCTCCACATTGGAATTTTGACCTCAAATTCTAACAAGGAATTTCCGTAACTAATCTGACATGTTTCCATGGAGAATTCTCATTTCAGCAAACTGCTCCTTTCAACCAAAAACATCTCCTGAATTTCAGACAGATTCATTCTATACACATTGACTCAGAAGTCAAATTATTGTATGATATATTTTAGCAAATGCTTATTAAAAAAAAAGTCTTCTTCACAAGTCAGGCTGCCCCAGGCCAATATAAAACATAAGTATAAACTGATTTTATTAAACTAATTCAAAAGTATGACTGAATTTTTTCATTGCAGTTCAAACTAGTTTTCCTCCTCCAGCTAATTCTACTGGGCAGGATGGGTTGAAATATCAATATTGGGTTCATTCTATAAATGATTCTGTTTGAGAAGAGACTTTTGAATCTGTTTTGAATTCATCTGAAGTAGCCAGAAATTCTCCACTGATTTCAAGAAGCTTTGGATCAAGCCTTTAATGCTCTGTTGGTTGTCTTCCAATGTAAGATGAACTGGATGGAGGTGTTTTCATCAACAAACCTCCTAGCAAAAGTCACCATGCATTTCCCAAACAAATATGTGGAAAAAGAGTCAGAGAAATAATAACATAAATGTTGAAAACATAACCAAAAAAAAAAAAAAAAAAAAGGCAGAGGAAATATTTGTTATCCTTATTTATTTAATAAAGAAACATAATAAACTTGAATTTTTCCAGGTACAAACAGCTTAATATGTCCTATGATATTGGCTGATATTTTCCTTGCTCTTTTTGTAGCTTGAGTGATTCATGTGGTAGCATTTATTGAACAAATCAACAGAAAAAATGGCAGCACTCACCATGCTTATAGACAGTGTGGGCCAGCTGTTGAGTTAGTGCCTTAAACTAAATCACTGCACTGGGAGGTTGTATCATGGCTTGATTGGGATCGGCATCTCCAGTAACAAAGATCTACAAGTGAGGTTATTTGATATTTTTGAGGGGAGTTCTGCATACCACACAAAGATACCATTCCCCCTTCATCCCTAAAGAAACGCGCCACAGAACAATAGAAAACCCAATAGAAAACAGATCTTCCAGTTATAAAGGTTTTTGAAAGTAATTTATAATTCAGTTTTAGAAAGTTGCACTGTAAACATCCAGAGTTAAGATCCTCTTTCAGATTTTTTTTGCATTACTTTTTTTTTTTTTTTTAGAGGTTTTGGGTAAAAGAACCACTTGTAATTGCATCAGTACTATAGGGTCTTACAGCAATGACACTAAAATGTTTAACTCAAGGCTGAAATGACCAAAGGAAGGGCTCTTCTCTAATAAAATTAGTGACCAGCTAATAAACTCTTTACATTCCGTTCATTACTGAGCCTGACTCTTAATAAGAACAGTGGTTGAATATTTTCTAATGTAAGTTGCAAATAATTAAAATATTGTTAAAGCAACATAAGCAACAACTCACTACTGAGTGCAGGCTGGCGTTTTCCTTGGGTTTCAGACAGTTTACATCATACATGAAAAGAAATCGCATGAGAAATGTTCCCTTTCCT
>VZTT01061941.1:4671-21566 GCA_013400855.1 Buphagus erythrorhynchus
ACTTATTTCTCAGCTACACACAGCTAAATATCATTCCTTCTAGTCGGTTATCATACTAAGTATGATACATGTGAGCTGGACTGGTTTGCAGTGTTTCTGAGCAAGCACAGTTCTCTGTGGAGTGCAGGGCATTACTAGGCCATGGCCTGTGAAACAGGAAACATGATTATATAGTAAACAGAGCTGGTGTCAGGTTATTAGAAAGGAAGCAGCAATTTCAGGGTTTCCATGGTTACCTCTCATCCACATCAAGGGCCTGCAGGTTGCACTTTGGGACTTTAGCCAGGTCACTGATGATATCACTGTAGCCTGCAGCAGCAGCAATGTGCATGCATGTTTTGCCATTCTCATCATCATAATTTATTATTGATGGTCCCTGCCAGTGGTCCAGAATGATGGAACACAAAATTCTGTTGCCACTCTGGAAGGAAGTTGAGAGAAGGAAAGTGTTTTACAATGGAGCTTACACCAGGCTGCTAACTTCTCTGCTAGAGAATGCTAAATACAGTAATGGTATTCTTCTGTGTGTATACCAGAATCTCCAGATATGAAAACCAAAATCTTCCAGTCTCCAGGTGGGAATTGTGCTTACTCTATGAATTTTCTAAAACACTCTGAGCAGTGGAAAAATAATAAATAATGAACCACTGCAAATATCTCCAGAAGTTATAGAGTGTAAATTACTTAATAGAAATTACTTGTATTCTTTGCTGTTTTGCTAATCCAGAATCCAGAAACACAAGCTTATATTTTCCAATAGAAATTTAGGGCTGAAAAGAACCTCAGAAAACCAACTCTTATCAGTAAGTCTGTCTCAGTACACTTAGAAAAGCCATGTCAAATATTTGTTCAAGTGCTTCTTGAAGACTTTCTTAGCTAGTATGCTCCAGTGTCTAGTGTCTTATAGAAAGTCAACATTGTTCTCTAACCCACAAATGAAATTGAACATTTTATATACTACCTTAGTGGAAATAGAGCAAAAATAATTCATTACTTTTTTATAACAACAGAAACATAAGGTTAAAAAGGTCTTTCTGTATCATCAAATTCAATCTCTGCAATCACTTGAAGCTATGTTATATCATCCCTCTCATAAACTTTCCTTGTCCATTAAGCAATTAGGGGTTTTTTGCCCCCATTACTCTCAAAGGAACACAGTTCAAGAACTTCTTTGCTTTAATGATTTGTATCTCTAATTTCTATTCATACTCAGGGCTGACTATATCCTTTTATTTCTGTTCCAGCATTATTATTTAGATTAAATACTTATTTCCTCTTACTGGTACTTGTTCTTCAGATGTATTTATAGACAATCATCACAACTCTTTTGAATTGTTCTCTTGCTGCTCTAACCAATCATGGTCTTTTCAGTTTCATTTTTTTTTTTAATATGCTTTCTGTTTCTCTCATTAACCTAGTAACCCTTTTCCTTTTGTGTTTTAGTTGTGTTTCCTTGAAGAGGGATGATTAAAGATGTACTAGTCATACAAAGATGTTTTTGCCAGATCTTACACAGTGACACTGCTCTTCCTTATTTGTGTTAGAAATGCCTCTTTTGGTATGTCACAGAACAGCATTTGCTTCATTCACAGCTTTGTCCCATTAGAAGCTCCTACTCATTTTGGAAAGACCCTTTATACCTCAGTACTTCTCTTCCTTACCTATTTCCAAGCAAAGAGTTTCTAGTTTTGGGGATGACCTTCTGTTACTAGCACCTAAGTGCATGACTTACACATTTTTTCCTATTCAATTTTGTCCCATTTATATTACTCAAAATTTAAAGGTGATCCATATCCCTGTATGATATCCCCATTCCTTCCTGTTATTGTCTTTCAGTTTTTTATTATTGGTAGATTTTATCAGAAAGCTCCTGTATTATGTGCCAAGTTATTATGAAAATATTAAACAAGAACTATATCAAGTCTTATCCCTTGGAAAGTAATTTTCTTCCAGCCTCTATTCAACTTTTAATCATACTCTTGTCTTCTGGTTTTTAAGACACAATTTCTTTTGCTTGTCTGTACTTTTGTATATTATTTTCTAAGATACCTATTTATTCTAAGTTTATCTTTTAAAGATGGCCAGACATCCATTATCTCAAGCTTCTTCTATATACTTTTCTTCTCTGCTCTTGGGATTCAGCTTCCTGCCATATTTTCCACCATTGAGAGGATACATTCCAGGTCCTTGGAACATTCTGATCTCACAACTAGTCAGTCCAGCTGAGAATTTCCTTAATTTATCAAAACATGTGCCCCTGAAATCAGGAATTTTGTTTTACATGTACTTTGTTTACTCAGATGTTTAATTTAGAGTCTAATCTTGATCATGTAATCCAAGTTTATTTTCTATGGCCAGCACTTTGTAACTTCCTAATTAACTGGGTTTAAATTGGTACTAAGTTACAGCTGTCTGAGTATCTAATGAAGAGTGTTGATCCTCATGTTCAGGAATACTGAGGTCCTATAAATAATTGTTGTTTGTATTGTCCAGTCCCTACGCCAGATACCAATATCCTCCATACTAGTGTAATTCCCAGTTACGTATTTTCATCATTAGCATCACTGAAATCTCTAGTCACATTCAGGGCTAACTAAATTTAGAAGTCTATTACATACTTCTAGTACTACCACAATAAATATCTATCTGTTACCATCCTTCTCTAAGTCAGTTTTTATACAAAAAATAATTAACATTAGCACCTCACTAGTTCTGTATTCATGTTCTAGTGACTCTACTATTCCTCCAGTTTCACACTGACTTGCTAAGTCCAAATTTCATGCCCTGCAGCTACAGTTTCAGTCCCTCCATGTTCTTGCACAGCTTTTAGCACTCACATATGAAATTTCCCACTGTTCTTACTGGCATTTTGTACTTTTACAGTATGTTTGGTCTCCTACCAATCTTCTGTTTTCTAAACTAAACAAACCATTTCAACCTCTCTGTGCAGGTCAAGTCTTCCAAACCACTTATTGTACTTGGTGCTTACTTGTGGCCTGTTTCAGTTTGTCTAGTTTTTTTCAGCCATGGCACGCCAAAAAACATAATTATCCAGCAGAGGCTTCTCTCCTGACATTGGAAATTATTTCCTGTAGCCCACATGTACTATACTTCTGTTAATATGGTTAATCCCAGAATGATGTTTGTTTGATTTATATTGGCACCATAACTTGAAATCCTACTCACTTTTGTAATCTGCTGGTCTATCACTCTTAATTTTGCACAAAAAACTTTAATTTTTCACAATTCTGTGTTACCGTGTTATTTTATTAATTTCAGTTAAATAAAAACATTCTTATGATACATCCCTGGTTGGACTGGTTATGAGATATTCACCTCCAAAGATTATTTGAACTGTCTTGAATGTGACTGATAGAGAATATATGATGTGTGATACAAGTCCCTGGTGGATTTTGATGGCATCGCTCCTTATTCTTCCCCTGTGGGACATCTTGGATTGAATTCTAGGTCTATCATAGCAGGTTGTGCTTATAAAAATTGTGCTATTGATGTAATTTAATGTGATTAAACTTGCATGTACTGCTCAAATCAGAAAGAAACAAAGAACTAGACTGTCAATGATCACTGTATTTGCCACATGCTTAGCAAGTCTTCTGTGCCATGTGATGAACTTTATCTTGTCACTTTTCCAGAATTTTTGTGTTTTATTTATATATATTGTGATTTATTTGGATTAAACTGATTATTTTACATTCAAACATACTATACCTAACAGCTTCTTATCTGAGGAAGCAATAATTGCTTTGAAGATGGCTACAAAAATTCTGCCTCATTTTAACAATTCAATCAAATTGTTACTTCGATTTTCTAAGTAATGAAAGAGTATTTCCTAATACTTGAACCTTCTGCTGAATGAGATTTCTGGGCAACTGCTCAGTGGCTTTCCAGTTCTCTCTTCTTAGGAATGCTTTCTTACATTTAAATTCATCTTGGCTCTTTTAAATTGCACCCAAAATTCTCCTAAAATGCTTACAAGTGCCCTTATTCTTTGATTGATAGCTTTGAGCTGTGGTCACCAAAAATGTAGTGTTCCTGTGGTAAATTTACCACAGTACTATTGTTAGACCAGGATGTTCTCTGGTATATTTACCATAGGAAAATTATGTGTTTTTGTAACCTTACTGTATGCATCACTAAATTTCATCTTCCCTTTTTGTATTCAAATTCTTTTCAGCAGAGATTCAAATATTCTCAGAGATTATCAGTAATTTTTACTATGAGTTTCTAAATAGTTTTGCAGTCCTTCTCCCCCCACGCACTCCCTGGCCCGGGTTTTGTTACACTTTTGTTCCATCTCACACTTTTATCTGCTTCCACCCATTTTTGATTCTCCTCAGTGAAATTTTCTTCCTTAGATCCCTCATCTCAATGAAACATACTTTGTTGTCCTAGCGTGACTTTACTTGTCCCAAACCACAATATTTATGAAGAAGAAATGTTCTAGAGCCTGGGTTCATGAGCCCCTGTAAGAAAATTTCTCTTTGTGCTTTATGCAAATTTTTGTCTGAGATTTGTGCCATCTCCAGACAGTGGCAAGCAGCCAATTCACTAACAGGGTATTTAGCTCTGACACTTGATTACAGCTCCTGCTTTTATAAGTTGGTTAATAAAAGTCAGACTTCTGAGAGTTGCATCTCCAAATAAGAAAACAATTATTCAGAAAGTATCTACTGAATCAAGTACCATGAGGAGAATCCTGAAGCTCTGGGACACTTTTCTATTTTCAGCACTTCTTTCAGCTATGTCTACTCAATTTATCCTCATTGTTGCTACAGCCATAGTTCTTATACTTCGGCCCTTTCTATGTCCAGTTGATAAGCAGAACAATAATTTTACTTAGAAAGTTTCTTGTTACTTACATAATATTCTACTGTAACATTGCATTTTATTCTGCCAGACCTTCAGTCATAAACACTGAGATGTTTTATTTTGTTGACTGCACTATATAGAGGGTTATGTTTTCCCCCTCTTCAGAACTAGATAATGGGGTGTCAAAGATGAGTCATATGAAAGGAGTCTGCTAAGCCTGCTACCAGTAATGGAGAGGTGGGAGGGGTAGAGGAACAAATGGACCACTTAGCTGTTCTCACAAAACCTGGATAAAATGTTTTTCTTCCAAGTAAATGCCTCTGGAGATTATATAGTTAGGTTGTATTAGTTCTCCTATATTTCCTGTCTGTATGAGCATGCAGTTTAAAGCTTTCCTATATTTATCTAGCCATCTTTGCCAGGTGGAAATTCCCCCCCAGAAGCTCTTGATGTTTCTTCTTATCATTAGCATTGCACTTTAGATCTGCCTGTGTTTTCCTCCTCTTTTACATTCTCTCATCTTTTGATTCCACAACTTGGAACCCAAAGCTTTGACCTTTTCTTTGATGTCTTCTGCTCCACCCCTGAGTGGCTTGGGATTTTAAGCATTATTTCACCCCTTTCTCCAGCAACAAACAAATACTTTAACCATTGCACTACTCTGGGAGGTAACTCACTTTTATAAAAAAGCAAAAGAAATTACATTTACATAAGTACTTCCAGCTTCCTCCTGGAAGCCATCTATGTGCATCATTGGGTGCTGTTTGAGTTTTATGTTAGAGAATCCAAGCCCTTTTGTGTTCCCTCTTATTCTTCACAAACAGACATACATAGAATACTTTAATCTGAAATCAACTGTAACACCAGCAGGACCATTGGAAAATAAACCAGCCAAATGAAACAAAAATCTTTTTCTCCTTTGCTTTCATGTTTCATAAAGAAACATGAGCCATTTGAAGTATTTTTTGAGCAACCCGTAGCAAAATTCAAACAAATAATTTGTCTGTGGACTTTTTCCTTTATAACTCCAGCTGAACCTATTATATTGATAAATACATCTTTCCATTCAAAGTAATTTTTTAACCTTTTTCTTTATTCTGAAATTCAGTATTTACCAAAAGCAGAAGCCATTCCATATTATTTTCCACATGGATCTCTTGACTGGATCTTGAAAAGCCTTGATCTTTAACTCAAGGCTATTCCGTCAGAAACTGTATGTTTAGTAATAGTTATACTGGCAAAACTCAACTATTCTTCCAATACATTTTTTCCCTTATGTGATTAATTTCACTGAAGTGCCACTTTCCTCATATTCACATGCAGAGCACTGTAGCAGTATATCACATCAATATTTTTACTGTAATACAATTTAGAATTTCATCCTAGAATCAGAGCAAGACAAATGTTGCATCAGCTGTGAGGATAAGTCAAGTTGGCAGTATCAGAAAAACATATGCCTATCTTGTTGTAGGTGCTGTGTCTGCTGTTTTGGGGATGGAGAATGCTAGACTCAAAAACAGAGTCATAATGTTGCTTCTAGTCTGCAGCTAACAGTGCAGTGAGAAATGTCCTTATTTTGGCAGTTTGGCTTGCTGAAGAATTTTGCACATATCAGTGCTTTCTCCCATGTATCAAGGACTTCCAGCACCTTCACCTCTGTACCCAAGATTACAGAAAGCTAAGGAATGGAAACACACTCACTCTACCTCGGCTGCTGTCACTTCCTGGCTGCTAGATGGCTGAAATTGGCAGTGGAGAAGTGAGAAAATTCAGAGAACCCTGTAGTTTCTCTACCTTGAGAGGACATGGAAAACTGGTCTCTGTGATGAGGAAAGAAACAAGTCATAATACCATCTTCATCTTTCCTCCTGCCGGGGATACTGCCAGAGATTCCCTGAATGCAGCCCAGGCACTGCACAGGGTGTGTTTCTAATGGCAAACCAATACAAATTAACAACAACTCCACTGACGCCACTGTAGTTACATTGGTGAGACTCAGCCCAGAGAGAAGCTTATTTGTCTTCTCCTAACCCTAGTGCTGAAGCTTTACACACCCACTGAGACAGCATCTCTGCAGAGTCAGAGCGACCCAGCTTGGTTAGACTTTGTGGTACTCTTGGAAAGAGAATGTGTTGTTGTACAGGAAGATTTGTCCTGTGATCCTCAGAGCATTGCTACCGCCAATACAGCTAGGGGACATAGTATTTTTAAAATATTTATCCTTTTAGCAGCCTTAATGGGTGTTGGAAAGAGGTACCACATGACAAAGGCAGTCATGGAGGCATGATTCTGGCCATCATATGTTCCTGTCTCTCTTACCCTCTCTTTATTCAAACAAAACACTGCACGAAACACTGGCCAATTCTCTCTGAGAATTTATTTTCACTTGGAGTCCAAGTGCGTATGATTTACTGTGTAAATGACTATGACTATGACTAAAATCACTTGGCAACTTTCCCCTGCTATTGCATTGTTGCAAGGACTGATTTCTCTGAATGAGCTGTTTACATGTTTTGGAAAAGAGGTAATTTTTAAAATCTGCAGAAGAATAAGGCTTTATTCTATCAGAAAAATAGAAGCATTTGTCTTCAAGTGCTTTTTGTCAGGCAAAGGAGATCAGGACATGTATAGATATGCAAGAAGTGTGTTGCATATACATTACTCATATTCTGGCATCCACTTCGGTGTTACACATAGACTTGTGTGCTAGGAAGGGGTCTGGCAATTATCCCGTACTTACCTACAGGCTTTGCCCAAGATAAATTCCTGCTAAGCTCAGTGGGACTTCTGCAATTGATTACCTCAGACATTTGATTGGCATGAACAATTACACTGTCTACGGCATGTTCATACTTGAAGGGCTACTTTTTAACAGTCTATTATTTCAGTAGAAGTTTTTCTGATGATCTGGCTGTACTGGTGAGTTTTTATACCGATACTGCAAGTTTGCAGGTGATACAAATCTGGGAGGAGCTGTTGACACCCTCCAGGGCAGGGAGGCCCTGAAGAAAGACCTTGACAGATTAGAGAGATAGGCAATCGCCAACCTATGAAGTTCAACAAAGGGAAGTGCCGAATTCTGCCCCTGGGATGGAGCAGCCCTGGATGCACAGACAGACTGGGCAATGAGAGGCTGGAGAGCTGTGCCATGGAAAGAGCCCTGGGGTTCTGGTCCATGGCAAGCTGAACATGAGCCAGCAGTGCCCTGGCAGCCAGGAGGGCCAAGTGTGTCCTGGGGACATCAGGGACAGCATCACCAGCCAGGCAAGGGAGGGGATTGTCCTGCTGTGCTCTGCACTGGGGCAGCCTCACCTCGAGTGCTGGGGGCAGCTCTGGGTGCCACAGTCTAATGAAGTTATTAAACTATTAGAGAGCATCCAAAGGAAGATAAAAAAAGATGGAGAAGGGCCTTGAGGAGAAGCCACAGGAGGAGCATCTGAGGTCACTTGGTCTGTTCAGCCTGGAGGAGACTGAGGGGAGACCTCACTGCAGTTACAACTTCCTTGGTAGGGGAAGAGGGGCAGGCACTGATCTCTGTGTGACAGTGACAGGATCCAAGGGAATGGCCTGGAGTTGTGTTGGAAGGTTTAGGTTGGATATCAGGAAAGGATTCTTCACCCAGAGGGTGGCTGGGCACTGAACAGGCTCCCCAGGGCAGTGATCACAGCACCAAGCCTGGCAGAGTTCAAGAAGTGTTTGGACAATGCTCTCAGGCATTGTGAGTGACCTGTGCAGGGCCAGGAGTTGGACTCAGTGATCCTTGTGAGTCTCTTCCAACTCAGCACATTCTGCTGTGATTCTATGATAACTTAAAGTGTAGAAATATATTGCAGCTATATAAAAAATGAAGTAGCACTCAGGAACATCCTTCAGCACTGGAATTTTGTTGTCTGTACCAAATAATTCTTAAAAGCCTCCCTGGCATGGTTTAGGTCAGGGTCAATTAATATTTTCCCTACCAGTTCCTGGAGCTGATATGGGTGCCAGATCATTCCCAGTAGGCAGTCTGTGTATGACCATCCTGTTTGGGAGAATAAGAGAGTACAGCAGCAGGGACACAGATAGTCCCATGATAGTTCGCCGCAGTGCCAGACCTAGGATTCAAGCACATTTAATTCACTGTTGCAAAGTGAATTGACAGTGTCACAAATATTTAGGGCACTTCATGGAAAAAGCTTCTGTTGGTATTAAACCAAGTTTATTTCTTACTCAAAGCTATTTGCAAACTGTATTCCATCTTGTTTTGCAACTTAGCTCACTCTGTAGATGCCTGCTGCTATGCAATGTTCCAGGCTCCACAAGCAGCAGTTGTACCACTGCTGGAATGATAATATTTAGACAAGAAAGTGATTTTTAAAGTGTATACTTAAAAAATGAAAATCGAGTATCTTTTTGACGAGTTTGTTAACAATCAAAATTGTCTTTAAAGCTTTGTTACATAGCCATCTTTAGAAAACTGCATGAAACAAGGAGCATTGAAGGACAATTCTGCAGGGAAAGAAATCTGCCTGAAAGCAACTACTAGACAGTGAGCCATGCTCACCAAATGCATTTTTTTCTGGCCAGTCCAACAACAGACATATCTGCAGTACAGAAACACTGGGTTTTAAGATGTTTTGGAAGTCCCTCTGACTTCCTCCACTGTGTGTAGCCCACAAGAGAAAATGGAGTGCTGGGCAGAGAGAAGTTATCCCTCGGGAGAAATTTGAGCCACCACTGACTTCCCTGGCCCCTTCCTCTGCTCTGGCTGGATAGATGGAGATGAAGATGTCTTGTAGCAGCAGAGGCATTCTTTCCTAGAGATCCTGACATTTAAGTGTGCTTTCACCTTCCAAGTAATTACAGAGAAACTGCAGTGCTTGGTTAGCCAAACACAAATTAATATTTACTTATGCATTTCTTTTACAGTGTGTTTTATATATGCAGGTATTTCACTCTCTTCTCTGGAAACAGAAGAATGAAATAACTGCATTGTTGCTGTAGAACAGATATACTGGCTTCTAATTTTTTAAAACTTTGCACTCCAAATCAGCCTATTAAAAAATCATAAGCACATCTCCCCATGGCAGAATATTATTTTAATGGCTTCTTTCTAGTTGCTTTCTTTTTATTCCTACAAATTTTTATTTCTTCACTTAAGAAAAAAATCTGGATTTTTGTTTATCTTTTAGTGGAAACCTGATATTTTCACATAATTATGTGACTTTGGGAGCTAGAGTCTTTGAGAATGAAACAAAGAAAATTCGGGCAAAAAAAAAATGACAACTGACAATGCAATGTGGCAAGATTCCAGATCTTCCCAGGCTGTTTCCAAGGTACTACTAATGCTGTTATAGTACAGTACTGTGTAGCATGACAGTGCATGCTGTATGGTATATATTATATTTTACTAGGATTTCAATAATACCATTATCTAGAATTGTTAGAATGGTTTTACCATTTGTCCAGTATCAGTTAACAGTTTTGTGTTTCAAAGGTGTGTTTCCTTTTCATTACAGTAATTAATGCTGGCTGAAGTAAAAGGAGAGAAATACCTCCTGAGACACTTCTAATAGGCCTGTCTGTACCAGCACATAGAAATATTGCATGTGTAAAAATGTGGCAGGAGATAGTCTCACACCAAACAGTAATGATCAGCGTTTTTGACACTGATACATTTGCACTTAAGATGTGAACCCGAATGGCAGGATGTTTCAGCTTTTCAAAAGAGCAGACCTTGGTGCTGGCAAGGTCTATCTGGTTACACGGATGGGATTGATCATCCCATGGTGCCTGATGGAAGACAAAGCCACAAACATGCAGTCTTTGAAAGAGTCAGCATGGAACAATGATTTCATATGAAATATGCCCCATGCCCAAGAATTTGGGTTTGAATGATGGGCAATGGTTTCGTATGGTCTACTGTGTGTTTCAGCCCAGTGTGCACAAACTTACTCTTTCCTGCAACTTCTGAAATAAGTTTCTGTGCAGTGTCTTCCCCTTACTGCATTAAAAAAAAAGAAATTAAACACAGGGCCTTATTCAGCCAAAAATAATCCCTGCAGCTGTACTGCCTGAGCTCTGTGAGTCTCTTGCTTTCTGAAGATATTTATACAATTCTTAAAGGAAAAATGTCCCTTTTCCACCAGTCACAGAGGAGGCTATTAAGACATTATGATGATCCCATCCAGCAGAGCTGTTGTTCTGTTCTCTGTCACAGCAGAGAAAGTCGTGCCTGTCCACAGTATCCAAATCTCCTGGGCCTTAAAGGGCAGCAGAGAGCACTGGCTGAAAGTGTTTTTTTCTTTTTCTGGCAAGAGTTTTCTTTCTTAAGAGAAATATGAACAGATCTATTTAATGCTCTGGTATTTCAACTGCCACTTCTGGACCTAGAATGTGGAGAAGCATGTGGATGGAAGAAGCAATTTATAAGGTTTAATCGCAGAAATCTCACAGCAAGGGAAAAAGGGGGGTGTGTGTGTCATTCTGCACACTTCCTCTTCATTTCCAGGAGCAGCTTAAAGGAAGAAAAAAGAAGGTATTTGTGACTTCCTTCCATCTGAGGCCAAGTGGATTTTGTGCAGTTTCCATTTCCCCATTTCTCAAGAGTTATTCTGCACATTTGTGAGAGAAGGGTGGAGGTGAGAGTTAGCAGTGGAGTTAAATAATGACATATACAAAATACAGAGTCAGGGAAAGCTTAATGAAGGAGGGCAGCTCTGACGGTAATAAAGTGGATTCGCTTTTGTCTTTCTGTTTGTTGGACAATTTGTCCCAGAGCTATAATACAGACCACTGGCTATCATGCAGGAGTTTCCGTGAGATTCAGAGGTTTCCTGCTGGAAGCAGCCAGAACTGGAATAAGCCTGGTAAAAATGTGTAACAGGTAGTAGAATAGATACCTTTAATCTCCTAAATAATATTAAATCTCTATGGTTTGTTTCTCTAATGATGGCCTGAGTATTTGACAATGTTCTTTTGCATATGAGATAGGAACATACAGCTCAACAGGAAATGTGTTTAGCTCCATCTCCTCTCCAGCCTCCAGAGAAGTAGGGTCGCAACCCTTCACCTAATTATTTCAGAGCTGTAGCTCTTCAAATGTGTTTTAACTTGTGTTTACATTTTTTTATTCCCAAAGGCCTTTGGCAAGTAAAGCTGCTGGTTTCTGCAATCCTGATTTAGTGAAAAAAAAAATTAGGCATGAGTTCAACATGAAGCATACGCATAGTCCCACTGAGATAAATGAAAACTTTAGGGCAACTGGACTAAACCTCTATTAGGTATGCCTTGGTCTCCAAAGAAGATGCTAGATCCTTGATCCAGGGGCTTATGCTGAGGCTTAGTGGGCATTCTTAGCATTCAATTTCCTTGTTCCACAGCCCAAACACTTTCCTTAGGAGTATTCAGGACACCACAATAGCCAACTCAGTCAACATCCCACTGGGACCATGCTGTGGCTCACCTGTACTGCCCAGTGCAGAGCGGTTTTGAAGTCCTTGTCCACCAGAGTTGGGTCTGCTCCCTTGTGCAGCAGAGTCTGGGTGTGCTGAGGTCTGTTGTGGAACGCAGCCCAGTGGAGTGAAGTCATTCCCTGTAAGCCACAAACCCAGAGGGCAGATTATTGTCTCTCACAGGAGCACCCTTCAAGTCTCTGTAGATAAGCTAGGCAGCCCTGAAAATATCCAGGGTGGACAAATTCTTCTCTCTTCACCTTGATTTGAAATAGTTAGTAGCAGCTTCTGAATTAGTGGAGTCACAAGGAGGAACCAAGCAATTAGCTTTTTGGAATTATTACAGAAAATGGATACAAATACAAATGCTTCCTCCATATGTGCATATAGCCTATTATAAATAACATGTGGTCAGGGCCATGATGGCTGGGGGTACAGCTCCTCACTGCTCAGCTTGAATCCTGCAAGAAAAGCCTGGTTTAGACTGGTGCTTTGGCATTACACAGTGTGATATTTGTGTTTGGTCTTTAATCCAAAATAAATATTATAAGGTATTACTGCAGCTGGCACTAGTCAGCAAGCTAAAGAACCGACAGAGTGATGTCCACAAAAAAGTCACAATATAAACATTTTATATTTACTCTTCAGGGAGAAAACAAAGCAAATGGTAAGGTATTCAGCTGCATTTTCATTCCATCTTAGCTGCATTCAGTCAGTCTTAATGGATATGAGAATTCATGGCCTATATTTGTACCTTCAGCATTGTTACACTCACCTGTATTTTACTCTATATTCATAATAACTAAGGTTTTTTTGTATAAATTGACTAATTCATTATGTTTCTAACAAATTGCTAGCGTTTTTTTGCTAGCTGTGGTAACATTTTCCTTTGGACAGGTGTTGTTTTCTCTCTTACCAGAAAAAAATGCATTTCAAGGGTATTGCCTGATTTCCAAAAGGATAAAAGCAATATTAAAAAAAAAAAAGTTGAGTGGAAAAGCAATTAAAACTGTAAAGCATGAGCTATATTGGTGCAGACAGCTTATCAGTACATTAAAGTGGAAGCTGCTTGCAGTGATTTTCTGATTGAAAGCCTGAATGCCTTAGCATTCATTTCTCTCACTCATCACGTATCTTGTAAGACTTTTAAGTTCCCATGTGGCTTAAGTATGGGTAATAACAAAACAAAGCAATTGAATGAGAGCAGTTTTGGTTTTACTTAGGATTTGCAAAGTTTAATCATGGGGGTTTCAGTTTTGTAAAACCAAAATTGAGGGTAAACTCCTGCACCAACTGGAATTAACAGGAGCTCTGCCATTGATGTCAGTAGACACAAGGGACTTAGTACTGTTGATGGACATGTATTATCTGCAAGGTTACACTGAAGTGATTTCCAGCTGGGAAATGAGTACTCATCACTAGTCCAGGAGATCATGAAAATCACTGAAGAAGGAGAAACCACAGTGTACCAGGCCATCTTTCTGTACCATCCTCTCTCAGTGTGTTGATATGGCCAAAAAAATCCTTGAAAAATCAACTTTCTCTATGTTTCTACTGGTGGTAGCAGGCAGAATCAGCTGTAACATAAGAGCGTAAAACTGTGGATAGTTTTCAAAAATCTCTATAGTGCAGCGACAAAACTGAGAGATGCTTAGTGCAAAAATAGAAGAAACAAGGCTTGACAATATACTGCCAACTAATATTTAGTAATCAGACTAAAGACTTCATATGACATCCAGCCCTCTAAAGGGTGATGATGCATTTTCTGAATAAGTTTTTTTTTCATTTTCTTTGAAACTATTGACTGATAATTTTTGTAGAAGTCCTGATATTTTTATATGCAAAACCCCCAGACCAGTTAATAATAATTCTCTTTTCATTTCTATGCCATTTATGATACCATGGGTTTATATCATCCCTCTGATCCAGTTGCCAAGCTGAAAGTCCTATCACAGTTACTTTGCTCTAGTTAGCCTGCCCATGTAAGGAAGCTGCTCTAAAACTATTATCATCATCTTTGTAGTCCTTTTTCTGTTCCTTTTCTTGTATATCTTTTTTCAGTTTACTCTTGCAGCCATGTGGCTGTACAAAGGATTCAAACAGAGCTTCCTGTTTTCTTCTCTGTTTCCTTTCTAATACTTTGTACATTCCACATGTTCTTTCGGAGTGCCCAACCGAGCAAAGAGCTGTTTGTGGCAGCAGCTCACTTGTGTGGGCTTTCTGCAGTGGGCAACAGCTGCCTAGCCCACACCATTTGTACTTTGTCCTACCACCCTTAGTGGCACCTGTAGGCAGACAGACTACTGTTTTTGAGTGGAAGCATGAGAGTGGTGGTATAGAACTGCCAAAGTTGAAGGTCCAGGAGAATGCAATCCTAGATGTGAGACAGTCAAACAATTGCACATTCATAAAAAATAAGGAGCATTATGGGACATAAAAGGACAAACCCCAAGAAATGGCTTTGAGAAATATAGTGTGGCACTTGTTTTGCTCAGATTCAAGGCTTTTACAGGGAGTGTTTCTTCACATTGTCATCTCACAGGCTTCACTAATAAACCCACAGAAAGACACAGTTGTGGAAGCTATGAAACCTCCAGATGTATTTCTTACTGTTTACGTGTTCATGCATTTATCGGCGTGTTTTTCTCAAGTGTCAAATGGGAAAACTGAACTGTTTTACTTATGCCCAGAGACTAGCTCTGTTAGTTGTAATCATTTGTGAGGATCCACATTTTTCAGAAAACATGAGTATTCAGGGCTTAGTACTGACACTTGAACAAATATATTGTCAGTGCCAAATGACAATGAGATGGACTAAAAGTTCTAAATTGCATGTAGCAGTGCATTACAGCAAAATATATGGCTCTAAATGATGATCCACTGTTCCATGCAATTCATTAGCAACATAGTTCTACATCAAAAGAATGCACATGTCTGGTTTAGGGTGTTGTGAGCAAGGTCTGCAAACCTCTCAGTGGGCAGGGAAGAGGAAAAATTAACAGCCCTCTGGCCATTCTGGAAAAGAATGCCAGTGTGGAAAAGAGACATATCCTTGAGCAACTGTTAGAATTAAGAGAAACATATGAAAAGACACTCAGAATCTCTCTTGTGTCTTGGCTTCTCTGTTTGGAGAAGGACGTGGGAAGTCTCTCAATGTGGGAAGTTAACTGTTTCCTATTTACAACATGCAGGACACAATTCCACATGGAAGACAACAGCACAAATTTTTGTGCTTCCATGACTGTTCTCTGTAATTCCAGTTCTCTGACACTTTCCTGAGAACAGTAATTGAATGGTGGGATCAAGGAATCATTGAATCATAGAATGGCTTGGATTGGAAGGGATCTTAAAGATTATCTGGTTCCAACCTGCCTGCCATGGGCAGAGACAACTTCCACTAGACCAGGTTGCTCAGAGCTCCATCCAGCCTGGCCTTGAACATTTATGATTGGTAAAAATGAAGATCTGGTCCAGTGTCTAACTTCAGAAGGAAGGGCAATTACTGTCTTGACAAATGATTTAAGAGACAGATTCAAGGTACCTCATAGCTGGCTGAATAGACAGAAGCTTTATTAGTCTACAAGTGCATAGTGTATAGAAGGAAGAATGAGATAATACTTTGTGAGTTCGGCAAAAGCATTATAGAAATTTTTGAATAGTGCACAGCCTTATTGTAAAATTGAATGGCTTCTATGCCCCCAGTGCCAGGGGCTGTGACTTGTAGCACAAGCTCACTCACCTCATTGTCCTGGTGATTAATCTCACTAAGATTTGACTGCTGCAGAAGCAAGCTCAGAAGCCTGTGGAAGCAATGATACAATCAGTGTGCTGTACTCCTGACTAAATTTGAAAAACTGACAGTTGTTTAAAAAACAAAATGTGCAATTTCAAGAAAAATCAGTATTAGTGATGGGCACAGGTCAGAGTTTTAGGTCTGAGCTTTGTCATATGAGCAAAACAAATAGAACTTTATGGCTTATGGTAACAACAGAAGTTTAGAGCTTGGAATTAAAAGAAGATCCACTCAGAATAACTCTTGTGTTCACTGCCAGGCTAGAATCAGAATGTATAATACTATACACGTGTGCAGTTTTTGGTAGCTTAGCAATTTGCTGCCAACGTATTTTATAATGTCCTAAAGTTACAAGAGATGCCAGCTTCTGTAAGGATTTTTCACTCTAACTCTCGGAGTAATGTGATACAATGTACACATTTGTGTGCATATGTGTGTATATGGATGCTTGCTGTATGTTTACACACATAAACCCCAATATGTTACAAGGCCTTACAGAATGTCTGCTGGAATAGGGCCATTATTATGGCATAAAACATAGTAAGGCATAGGTTCACATTTTATAGAATGTTGGGACTACAAACACTCCCCTCTGGTGGAGGGAACAATAAAGTAGTTACATGAAATATTATTCAAGTACAATAGCATTTTTAACACTTCCTTTTCCTTTTGCTGTCTTGTGAAGATGTTCTGAAATCACTATAGGTTTGGAAAGATGCTTGTGTTTTATAGCAGGATACTACGTGTTTGGATCATGTACATGGCTGGACCATGGAAATGAAAAACACCATCCAGTCACATTCTGTAACAAAGCCAATCCTAATATGAATGTACAGGAT